>BQNB010021864.1:0-59288 GCA_026074375.1 Tanacetum coccineum | reverse complement strand
ACCTGATACAAAGAAAAATAAAAAAATCTTACCAAATCAAATATCCAATATCATTCGTATAATTGATTTGGTTATTCAGACCGACAAACATGTTGATCGTTTGGTTGATTTATGATTTCTTCAGTTTATGCGTTCAGCCGTTTGTTCATCATCATCACCAATTGTTTATTTTTTTAGGTTTTTGTGTTAGTGATTGAAATTGAGTGTCGAGATCTCTTTTTTAAGGATTGGATAGTTTTTTGTTAGGGTTTTGGTTTAGTGTATGTGAAAAGAGGGATACAGTCGAGGATTTTTAGGAGCGGGATGTGGGTTATATGGGTTAAGTTTTGATCGAACGGCTATTAAAAACAATAGGGTTATGATTGGTTCAAAATAGGTAATGATAATGGAAAAGGCAAAGGGAATACTAAGGAATATAATGATCATTCGTTACTTATTTTTTATCATTTATGTTACTTAGCTACTATCATTTGTTGTATACATATTACAACAGTTTATATATATATATATATATAAATATTTGTATATGTATAAATTCCACAAGCATATCATTTAACATACTACATTAACACAATTACATATGTGTTCTTTGAACACGATCATATGTAATGCATTTGGTGATTAAGCAAACAAGGTTCATAGTAGAAAGAAATTATTGCAGACTAAAACTATAAGCAATTTGAGAAGCATGTATGATAGGATTGACATTAACGCATCTAACATAAATAA
Organism: Tanacetum coccineum; assembly: GCA_026074375.1. Lineage (NCBI taxonomy): Eukaryota > Viridiplantae > Streptophyta > Magnoliopsida > Asterales > Asteraceae > Tanacetum > Tanacetum coccineum. The sequence goes on along the minus strand of BQNB010021864.1, from coordinate 58,559 downwards.
CATAAAAGATCCGCATATATGAGAATAATCAACGGGGGTTACTTCAATTTTATGAAATATAGTAAATGTGATGAAAATAAATCGAAGGGTGAGGATACGTGTAGTGACGGTTATTAATTTGTATTAAGTAGTGGGTAATAAAAATTGAAGAGAATTGCAAAAATGGTCATTGTGGTTTTGCCAAATTGCAGATTTGGTCCGTCGAATTATGAAAGTGCAAAAAACATTGGTATTTTGAAGGTTTGGTTCCACATTTGGTCCTTAGTTGAACTAAAATAACTAAAATACCTTTTTGTTCCTTTTTTTAATTTTCTCCTTTTCTATTATATACAACCTTTTTTTTCTTCCCTATTATTATTATTATTTTATTATAACATCGGTTTATTAGAAACTCAAGAGAATTACAATAAATTAGAGGGGAGCCGAGATACTATCTGGGCCCCCACTCTTTTAAATTATTATTATTATTATTATTATATAAAGATATACCAAATCCATCCACACACGTCTAAATCTAAACATATCTAAACATACAGAGGCTTACACGAATCAAGGAACACCTCTAATACAAAAGATCTACAAAAATCCACAATACAATTAGTATACAATCCAAAGTCCATCTAATCAGACACACATCTATAAATCAAAGTTGAACCGATGACGATGGCGCAAGATATTCCGACGATGATCCCACTAAACATTAACCAACATCCACCAGGAAAACCAGATTGTGCGTGCGGGCGGTATCATGGTGGTGGGCTTGGTGATGAACATAAGAGGTTTTTTTCTGGTTTAAGTCACTCTTGTTGTTTGATTTTGAAGATTGTTAAAGTCGTTTAAGGATTTATTGGATTTAGTTCAAGTCGTTTTGAGGATTTAAAGACACGAAATTTATATTTTGAGTTTGATAGTGGGTTGTTACAGCCACCACAGCCAAAAAAATTTGTGGGTTGTGTGTGGGTATTTGTTGATCTTTTGTGGATTTTTTTTGTAGTTTTTTGTTGATTTTTTTGGGTTTTTCAGTCAAGATCCGACCCTTCTACTTTTGTTGTTGGTATGATTAAAACAAGTGATGTTTGATTCTTGTTATTGGTTTGAGGGTCTAAGAACAGGTGATAGTGGATTTCTACAGGCTAAGGGTGGGTTTTTTTGTAAGATTTAGGGGTTTGGGGTTTTCTTTAAGTTGAAGATAATTATTGATGGGTTATTGATTAGAGGGTGTTTGGCCAGCGATTAAGGAGCAAAGATGGGTCGTTTGGAGGCAGGTTGGTGAGGTGTCGGTGGGGTGGTCTGCGGAGTGACGATTGGTTTGCCAAAGATGGTGGTGGCTACCAGTTTAGGTGATGGTGTTCTGGGTTTTTGATTTTCTTAAAATAGACGAGGGTATGTGATGTTCTTGAAACAGATTTAGATAGGTGGTGGTGACAGATCCCAAAGATATGGTGTTTTTAGATTTATTGGTGGAAGAAGTATTGTTGGTGGTAATATGAAATGAAGGAGATGAAGAAGGTTTGTTGAAGAAGATACTAATAATAATAATAATAATAATATGGTATAATAAAAAAAATTAAAAAGGAACAAAATGGTATTTTGTCATTTCAGTTCGACCAATGACCAAAAGTGAAACCAAACATTCAAAATACGAACGTTTTTTGCACTTTCGTAATTCGACAGACCAATTTGCAATTTGACAAACCCACATAGACCATTTTGCAATTCATCTCTAAAAATTGTTTACCTTTAAAATTTTGAGTATGTCCAATGTAAGAATGTTTAACCTGCAGTTATAGTTAACCAAAAACTTATCTTTTTTCATTTTCTTTCCCATTATCCATATCTAATAACCTCTAACCAAGCACCCCTTAGATGTCATGTGTAATTATTTAAGGGTCTGTGAGACAAGATCAACTTTGACAAACCCTCTTTTATATAGAGAGTAGATAACAAATTAAACAAGTTTATATATATATATATATATATTATTTTTATATATTATATAGATATTATAATATATTATATATATATATATATATACTATATATATATAATACTATATATTTATATATATATATATATATATATATGGGACGTTATCGTGGTAAACGCTTTAAAGTAGAAAACGGTGGGCACACTTGTGGACCATTAGATCAAGGTAGATACATCAAGAGTAAATAAATAGCATAGTTGTAATTATATAGAAAAGGGGGCATTATGTATCAATTAAGGGCCCGTTTGGTGAACTACCCGGAATCACTAAGGGTTTCGGTATAGATATTAGGTGGAATGGAATTGGTATGTGTTTTGCATATCATTACCAACATTATTGTTTGGTTTAGGCCTTCGGTTTGAAAATTTATGTATCGTATTTTCACCTTTGAATAAAAAAAGAAAAGAAATTGCAGAGTTGGCCATGAATGTCCATGTTCACTATAATTGATATTCTTAATTTTTTCCCAGAATCACAACTTCGTTATTTTCAATCTTGAAAAAATATGATTACTTACCAAATTGTTAAAGAAAAAGGGATATTACATAAACCACAAAAGATGCACAACTCATAACCCAACAAATACACATCACCTGATTCTCATAAACCCAATTTACCACAGAGAGAGAAATTTTAATTGAACTCATCATCTTCTCTATTTGCAAGGTTCAACAAGGAGGGTCGAGGACGAGTACAAGGAAAGAGGTCCAATGACGGCTATGCACCAGCTTTGATGATAGTGATGACCACCCCCGGTGATGATTATTAACAACTCCGACAAGAGTGACGAGAAGAGAAACAAAACTACAAACCTCGATGGCTCAAAATATATCAAAAACGAGATTTAGCAAAGAAAGAAGAGAACAATTTTGTTTGATTTGTAAGACAAAATTAGAAATTGGAAGAGAAGGATGAGTTAAAATTTTAGAGAAAATAGGTGGAAAAAGAAAAAAAATGAAATAGATTGTGAAACCACCCCAATTTGAGTGGAATGTATCTATCAATTCTACTGACACCATTTTGACATCATATCATGATTCCCCATGTTTTTGCACCAAACGACTATATATAAACCATGATGATCTAAATTCCTTTTTGTTTTTTTCTGATCCACATCCCTCAAAACAAACATGCCCTAAATAAACAGTTTAAACTGATCAAACAATCTTAACGAGATTCACTCTTTCATATTAACTCAAAAATAAAACCTGCAACACTATCCCCAATAATTTTCAATGGCCTGGATTCTCAGTTCCAACTCAAATCAAAACCTACGATCCTCAATAATTAGGGAAAATCCATCAATCAATATCCACAAATTGTATATAATTTGGGGTGTACAATGACACTATTCTAGCGCAATTTTTTTCAGAAAAGTACCTAGAACTCAAAATCGGGATTCAGGATATATTGTTTGTAAGTGCTACTGTTGTTGTGTTTTTTATGATGTTGATATAAATATATTGCTAGGTTTTCTAACATCGCATTGGTGTTGTTTTTTTATTTAAACAAACTACAAGAATAGGAGCTCGCTAACAGGGAGAGGTATGTGTCAGTTATAGAATTGTTTAATCTGAATTGAATTATGGGGTTCTTTGTAATTGGTTTCATTGATTAACATTAGGATTTTTGTATAATGTGTGTTTCATATAGGATGTTTCGTTTAAAGGTATGTTTCATATATGTGTTAGAGGGTACTAACTATACTAGAAAATGACCCAACGCGACATGTTTTCATATATGTGTAAAATTCTGAGTATGCTATATTTTATTTGCTGTCAATGAAATGGAGAGTTTCGGATTCATTATATGGCTTAGTGTATGTGGATTGCTTGATGTTACAATTGAAAGGGAGTGTTTTGGGATTGATATATAGGTTGGGGTTTGGGATATGGAATGTTTTTCCATAGTCAACAGGGATCGCTCAAAAACCCTTGGCGATTTTCGATCTGGATCGCGCGTACCAATCGCGGTTCCGGTAGCGATCTGGATCGCGTGGATCCGCGAAACGAATGGTTCCCATCGTTTGCTTCCCTTATCGTTCCCAATCACACCGAATCGGCGATCCAAAAATTATCAAATCGACGATCCAACAATTAGCAAATCGGTGATTTATGGCCTCGAAAACGCGTTTGATGGCTATGTAATACAATTGTGTGTAGATGGGAGGTTGAAGGGTTTATTGTGTAAAATTATATGAAACTAAACAATATTAGTTGTGTAAGCAGTAACAAGCATTTGGTACACCGAACGGAAATATATGGTACACCGAACCAAAGCGAACCGAAATGAGCCTACCCCCGTCGTACCAGATTTTAAGAAATAGCGAACCGCGATCCCGTACCGCGATCCCGTACCGGAGCGATCCCCGTTCCATGTGACTATGGTTTTCTCATAATTCCATTGTGTCGTCCTGGTTGTTTTTGTTTTTGTTATTTCTTGTTGTGTCTGGAATATTTTCATATATTTGGTAGTGTTGGGGATTGAATATAACCTGTATATTATTATAACCGGTGCATATACGAGTATAGCGAGTGTGTCGGTTGTTTGTAATGTGCCAGTTGTTTATAATGTGTCGGTTGTTTGTAATGTGTCAGTTGTTTGTAATGTGTCGGTTGTTTGTAATGTGTCGGTTGTTCGTATACGAGTAAGTAGCTATCATATTATTAACAGTTGTATCCTTGTGTTTCGGTTGTTTGTAATGTGTTTTTTATATGATGTTGGCTAGCAGAATTTATGAATGATGAATCATCTATTGAGGAAGTAGAAATTGGCGACACTTGTCGAAAAATTAAAGAAAAAAAGAGGTGAACAAGTTTAATAGTCTTTCGATTATATTCTATTTCAAATTGTGTGCGTTATCTAATTTTTGAGTAACGATTCCTAATCATCATGTTTCAGATGGTAAACAAGTGGTACGTAAAGGGAAATTGGCTGAACTAGTTTAAAACTCAAAGAAACAAGCTGAAGAAGGTAATTGTAAGTTTTTTTTAGTAAAAGGTATATTTAAGTTTGAATTCATCTTAAAGATGAGTTTCATTTGGCTAAAAACTAATACAAACACCCCATTTATATCCACGGGTTAGTAATAAATTACAACCATTTTATATTAGTTATGGTTGGCCAAGTAGTTTGGGTCGGTTGTGGTATTCAAGGGTCTTTTGGTATTGACTAGTGCTCTGCTATGTTCTATGGTGACAGCGGCACAACGCCCGTGTGTCTCTTAGTAAGTCATTTATTTAAATTTGATCCAGATGGTCTATTTGGGACTGCCTACTGTATTCAAGTAGTTTAGGCGGTTGTGGTATTCAATGGTTTATTTGGGATTGCCTAGTCTTCTGATATGTTGTGTGGTCACAGCCCATGTGTGTCGCTTGGTAAGTCATTTATTTAAAATTGATCTTGATGCATCTACGTTGATCCAATGGTAAGTTCAATGTGTATGTTAGGAGTATTATTGTATAAATAGTTTGGGTCGGGTTGTCCGGTGTCATAGGTCTGTTTGGGATTGCCTAGTGTATGCTATGTTCTGTGGTGACAACCTCATGTGTCGCTTGGTAAGTCTACATATTGAGCGTGGTCTGCAAATTTGAGTGTGGTTTGCAAATTAGTGTGGTCTGATATCTGTGAGTTTGCAAGTTTGAGTGTGGTCTGCAAATTTAGTGTGGTCTGCATATTTAGTGTGGTCTGATATTTGTGAGTGTAGTATTCAAGGGTCTGCAACTTTACTGTCGTCTGAATATGTAACAAATAATACATGTGTATCAACTAATTTTGGCTTGTATTTTGTTTTCAATCAGCAAAGCATAATGAGGATTCTCGAGAAGAAAACAAAGTTGATAATGGTGGAGAAGAAAATGGATGCGAAAGTATAAATGTTGATGGCAGGACCCTTATAAAAAAAACCGAAATATACAGTAATGTGGTACAAGACGCTTCTTTAAAAAAAGCTGGTGTAAAAAAAGCTAATGCGAATGAAGATAAGCGAAAGAAAAAAGTTGATGTGAAAGGGAATTTGTTATTTATGGTGATGGAAATGCATCAGGTTTCTTTGTTTGAAGACTATATGTTGCACGAAATCATCCGAAATCGCCAAATGGTTAGTGCTAGAAATAGGATACTGACGTTGGGATGCATAACAAGTTAACAACTATTTAGATTGTAGGGTATTTCGTTGATGCGACCATGGGAAAACGTTATAGAGGTAAAGATAATAGTGGTGATATTAATTGCTTGATTAAAGATGATAAGGAGCAGCTCAGACAAACAAGCGACTTACGATATAAGTACGCAGCCAAAGATACTATTGGCAAACTACAACATGGTTAAGAGCAAGTTTGAATAGGAAACTCATGCATTCAAGACATTACCTGTACAAGAAAGGAAAAGGTTCAAGGCCGATGCATTTGAAACAATTAAACCACATGTTATTCAGATGATGAAATGAAATTGTACATGGTTATTGTGGATTTAGCAAGTACCGTAAGAGATCCACATTAGTATGTTTTAGTTTTATGCAATTAGTAGTTATAAACAATGCTCGTGTATGATTACTAAGTTACATTTTCTTTTATGTTTCACGTGTTTCTGGAATGACATTATGGTATCGTGTTTTGGTGTTTAATTTAATAAACAATGATTTTTGTTTTGGAATTGCCGATTTATAAACCATTTGTTACATCAGCCGAATGCCGAATGAGGTGCTGCTTATCTTACTGTCTATGTTGGCAATAAAGTATGTTGATGTCACTAGCAGTCTCTCCAAAAGATGGATGTTCATGATATCCTAAAATTGACCCGTTTGGAAAAAAATGAATAGATCATGATATCCAAAAGTTCTGATATGACCCATTTGAATAAACATATTGACCCGTTTGGGAAAAACCATTTCGACTAGCTTAACCTGATACATGTGACACATTCTGATATGACCCATTTGAAACATTTTGATCATAATATCCTACTCAAGTGACCCGTTTGCAAGACCAGTTTGACCAATTGCAGATCGGTGCTGACCAAAGGAACCAAACCCCCATTAAATATGTGCTGACTCACTTAAACAAACACCCATACACCTGTAAATCAATTGCAGGTATGAGAATCTATAGCAACAGAACTTGAATCAATAACAATGAACCTGATACATGTTAAAAAAAATTAATGCATTCTAGTATTAAACAAACACGCATAAGAGTAAGGGGTATGGTGGCTTAAGCCACAAAACGAAACGGGCCCCACAGCCTGCCACATCAGCATCTCACTCACACTTAAAAATACCCCTTCACTCATAACACCCCCATATCTCTTCATTTGGGCCCCACCACTCACACACAAACACATACATTATTAAATATAATAATAATAAAAACGTTTTTTTTTTAATTAAGCTCGCTACTGCAGTGGCGAGTTATCAAAAAAATTGGAAGTGACAAGGGGGGGTGGTATGGTGAATAGCAAGTGAAGAGGAGAGAGGGTATGCCATGTGGATTTGGCGAGCTTGTTTCGTTACCATACCTCATCCTCTAAGATTCAACAATCAAATGAAACAAATATCCATAAAGACATTAAAACAATATTTAGAAATAACACAAAAAAGAAAATAATCACTAGGGTACATATCCATGTCTTCACCCTCGTCCCGATCCACGTCATCCACGTCCTCGTCTTGTACATATTCATGATTGTTTACCGTCGTGTCTCGTGGCTACATGAAACTTGATTTGTAAACAACAGATCTTGTAAATATCACATCTACAGATCTGAATCCATTCGACCACTTAATCCAATGTATATGTTGTGTTCACATGGAAGTTCCCTTGACCCGTGTACGATGTCCAGAACCACACTTCCAATACTGTGACACATATTATACCAACAATTAGTACGTAAAACACACCCACATAAGCTAATGAGTATTAATTATAGATTATCTTACATGGCGGCAATCGCGAAGAGGGATAGAATAATAAGAGAGTGCATAAGCGATGTCTGAATAGCCATATGGGAATCTTCGGCAGCAACAGTAATAGCAACATATCAGATCCAAACCACGCAGCACTAAATAAAGCAGATTCCAAAAACTCTTCTTCCTACTGTTGCAAGTGTAAAGTAAAAAAATGTTAAGGTTTCTAGTAACAAGAAGTAATACAACAAAGTTCCCAAATTAAATTAAATTAAAAGAAAGGGATGCTACATACATACAACTAGCAAAAGTTAAGCTCCGAAAAAATGGATGTGTCTACGTAGTATATGTTATGGAAGAAACACAAGTAATGTATAAGAGGCTCCACAATCATATGTTTATTCCTAGCTTAGGAAGCTCTAGATACTACTGAATATATTTGTAATGACAGAAGTAAAAGAATGAATAGGTCAGTTACATTTTATGATATATTCAAAGGATACACACCACTCCGAACTTCGATTCAAGACTGAATAAACCAAAATACATTGTATTCAGGCCGCAATAGCTTCTGCTACATGATTGAATCATTTTATGGCTTCCCACTGGGATATTGACTTTGTCTACCATTAATAACCTAAGCGAGGGAAACCAAGCAGGTATATGTGTTTCCACATTGAACTATGGACATGATAAAACATGAACATATTATAAGGGACGACAACTAAATACTAGCAATATGATTTTCATTGATACATTAAAACTCATACGTACATATTTATATTAATAAAGTGTCACATTTGAGGATAACAACAAATTAAATGATACAAATTACAAACATGAACTGATTAAAAAAACCATTAAAAACCTGAACCTTATTGTAAAATTGTACAAACATGTACCAACCGTCGTGAACAATATTGATAGGACCCGCTAGTCGTGATACAATACAGTATCAACCGTGGCGAATAATTTGTACCAATACAGTATCACAAGTTAAAAAAACTAACGTATCACAAATTTGTAGACACACTGATACAAACTATTAACAGCTACAATAATCACTTTCAAGCTCATTCATCCACTAAAAACAAACAAACACGAAACAAAAAGTTATCATTGGCCAAGAAAGTTTAACAAGTTGCTCATTTCACAAATTTTGCACACTTATATTAAGAACAATTTTACTTATTTTCCAATAACTACATACCTTCATGTAGACATCACTATCAGGATTAGGCTTAATGTTAGTGTTTTTCTCGCTTTTCAACGACTCAGCCAACATCTCTGCGATTAATTAGGCAAGCCAATGTTTCATGTGGTGTTGTAAAAAATAAAAACATAATGTAGACCTTAAAAGACCATATCTTTAAGATATAAGTATGAGGATTAAACTAACCATAAAGTGATCTAACCCATTGGGAAAAAAATTGTTCATCGGTGATACAATAACAAACCCATTTCGTATGACACATACCTGGTTCGAAACCACAACAAACCCATTTCGTAAAACACGATCGTTTCAAGCCGAGATTGAAATCCAAAAACAGAACATGCCCGAGACATCTGTGAACAAGAATAAATCACCAAGGGTCGGTTCTGATTCGAGTGGCAAGAAACACGAACAAAAGGGGCGTTATTTTTGTTTGTGATATTGGTTTGTTATTAAATTAGTAACTCGTTCAAAAAAAATAAACAAATAACAAGGAAGAGTTAAAATACCCGGTATACCCTTTTAATTTATTTTGTATTTAATTTTTTCTTTTAATAAAAACCGCCACTTGTCATATGCTAATTGGTGCCTATTGTTGTTCACTTTAAAGTGTTTACCACATGAACGCAAATATCTCTCTCTCTCTCTCTCTCTCTCTCTCTATATATATATATATATATATATATATATATATATATATATATATATATATATATAGGCTTTGGTTCCATTGAGAATATTTTTATTTTGAAAAGATTGAGAAATCTTTGTTTGAGCAAATTGATTCATATATTTTGATTTGATTCACAAGTAAACATCATTTAATAATCGAATCAATAAATCACAAATTTGATTCACAAATCATTGTTAAAATCGAGTTATGATAATAATTCATTAAATTTGTACAGATGATTCAGTATTGTACTCATATCGCAAAATCAAAAGATTTTTAACATTGATTCATTTTTTTTACACATTTGAGATTATAATCACATTAAAATGAGTTTTATGCTTGAAAAACTTGAATCAAAGTTAAAAATCTATCGTTTTTGAAAACCTTCTCAATGGATCCAGCTTATATATATATATATATATATATAACATATATATGGGGCTAACTATGAGTGTGTAAATATGATTTTATGACTAGGCGCCACCTCAATGATGACATGGCACACATAATTCAATAAAATTCAATAATTTTCGAAAATGTTTTAAAAATTTGAGCATTATAAGAGTCGAACCCTGGTCTTTAGATAAAAGAAGCAGTCTTCCAACCACTATACCATGCACCAACTTGTAATTTAGAATTCAAAAACAACATACTTATAGTTATGCTTTAATAAACACAATCGTTATCTCCTAACCCTAATATCATAACCATAATCATAAACGACTCTTTGTATATACCCTAATTTTATTCATCCGTATATTCATAAACCATATTCACCTTAAACCCTAATATTATTCATTTATCATCCTGAGAATTGCATGGTTACACATGTTACATTATTTCTGGTAAGTATTAATGCTTTTTTGTGTTGGTGATTTTATTAGGGTTTTAGTAAAGTTTTGATTTTTTGTGATTTGGTCATATGGGTATTTTTTGTCTCTGATTTAAATTATACTTTTTATCTGAGTTTATTGAATCTTGATTAGTTGATGATGGTTAGATTGATTATTCCGTGCAAAGATTCAAGCTTCACGAGGACTTGTCTCTTGGGTTTGATTTCATCTGCTAATGTGATTACTCCCTACCAATTGATTGTTATTTTTTTATTTGTTTGTGTTCTTGGTTTTATACATAAGGTAATTTATAACAGGAAAAAGCTGATTGACCGACATGAAGGTCGAATGACACATAAGATTCTTTCAACAACGTATGTGATTCTTCTCTATCATCCAATGTATATGTGAGTCCTTGGATCCTTAAGCTAATCGACATAGTCAATGCCACATTTGACACCCTAAACATGTACAATTCGCATAAAACACAGTGGATAAGTAATTTAATATATAAAATATCTCCTTGAGTAGTAAAAGGTGTTGAAGAAGGAAGCCCGTTAATGAGGAGACCATCAACCACTGGAAGGTTTTTGACAGAGTCCAGTGTTTGTGCTAGCACTAGAAAGAAAATAAAAAACTCAGTGTAATGAATTTAGTCTCTATATTAGCTTATTGTAAAGTCCATGGGTCTTAGTGTTAGTTTTTATTAGTTAGTCAAATAGTTAAGTTTTGTGTGGTTATATATATGAACATTGTATCGAAACAGAAGTGCTCGTACGAATCTTATTTGGAAACATTAAGGTTTCTTTCATTGGTTTTGAGTGATTAAGATTTGCTTTTTAGATTTGCGTAAATGAAAGATATATGTTACTGTTAGTGTCGAAATTTCTTTTTAAGTTACCATGAAACTTATTATACGAGATAATTACATTTATGGTTAAAAATATTGCAGCTTCAAGCTACTTTCTGTTTTCCGTCAGTCAGATGCGCAAATCCCATCTCTAAATACAAGAACTATCATAGTTCACAGGTTTCTATAGATTCTCTTCCATTACATACTTTAAGTATTTTGTGAACTAATCTGAACATCTTTTTTGGACATATTATTCTTTAGCAGATTATACGTAAGAGTCCCCGACCGCCATTCTTTTCTCTATCGGTTAGTCTTTTTACTTTTGATAGAAAACAATTTGTGTGCTTTGTATGATTAGTCTTTTTCTATATTAAACGGATGCGTTAAGCTATGTGATAGGAACTTTGGAGTTGGGGCAGATGGAGTTATATTTGCAATGCTTGAATCAAATGGGACTGATTATACCATGAGGATTTTTAGTTCCGATGGTAGTGAGCCCGAGGTGAGTTTCTTTCATGAGTTTATCCTGTGTGAACACTTGTGTATTTCAGTATTTGTAATGTCTATGGTCTACAACAATTCTGTTAAAATGTCAAATTAAATGATTATTATCATGTTAGGCTGAGAGATCATTTTTATCTATCTTTATTGCTAAAGGGTAACTAATAGGTGTAATAATTAACAGAAACGAATGCCATTGTAAGTGGAATTTATCTAAACAAGTTTGGTTTATAGCATCATTGAGATAACATAGGAGAGCTTGAGCTACTAGATGTGAAGCTATAGTGTAAAAATTTCATGCGAATAAAGAATGTAACACAAGATCTTTACACATCACATTGTGACTGTAAAGGCTTATAAAAGTGAAGCTCTAATGATTCATTTTTGTATTCACAATGATATATATAAGGGTGATCAAACAAGAGTAATTCAAATTAGTTTTGTAGACAAAACTAGAATTTTGGTATGTCTTCCATTGTCACTTGTTTCTCATTCTAATTTTGATTAATTATATCGCAGCTACTATTTTCGCGTACGGGCAGACGAACAGTGGTAAGACTTACACAATGAGGGGGTTAGCAGACAACGGTATCCATGACATTTACGCGCATATTCATAATGTATGTATATCTTTATCAACCATTTACGTTTTTACTTTTGTTTCCATCAACACACTTAGGTTGTCCTGAAAAAAGTTTTCATAGATTTGAGTAATTTATGTTCAAAATAGGATGAAAAAACTTATTGAAAGTATTTTTTTTCATAATAGACTGATATTGAAGGTTTTATGCAAAACATATATATTATGTTTAAATTTGATTAAGCGGTGATGCACTTGTTTCTTTACAGGCTGTGGAAAGTAAATTCATGTTGAAGTTTTCTGCTCTGGAGATCTATAATGAGATTGTGGTAGACCTATTAAACCGTGATTTAGGCCCCCTACGTCTATTGGATGATTCTAAGGTGAATACATCATTCATTGCATATCAATTGTCTGTGCTTCTCTTTCTGTAATTTACGCTTTTCTATTTTGTATCATACCAGAAAGACACTGTTGTGGAGAAGCTGACTAAAGAGGTGGTCAATGACGCTCAACATTTTAGGCGCATGATTTCTACTTGTGAAGGTAACAAACATCTTCTGCTCGCTATCACTTCCCAATTGTGTGTTTGCAATTATGGACGAAGAACCTCAGAGTTGAATTTGGTTCTACTTGCAGCTCAAAGGCAAGTGGGTGAAACTTCTTTGAATGATCGAAGCTCAAGCTCACATCAGATTATGAAATTGGTAATCTTAATCTCAGTGTAGGCTATGTGGTGCATCTTCCTTTTTAGTTTTGTATATAGGGTTCCTGACTTTGTTGTTGAAGGATCCGTGAAAAAATAAAACATTGCCACTCCAATCTCGTCAGGATCAGTATTAACCAGTGACAAGCTAAAATCAGAAAGTTTTATTGTTTTTCCTATTTTTCTTAAAGGCAAATCTCTAATACTTTTTTGTTCAATGTTATTATTTTTGACATGTTAATTTGGCTTTATATTTTATCTTATACTATTTAGTATTTACCTATATTTTGGTACCATCACATAACAATACTGTTACTCACTGTCTTTATAAATGCACATGTATGATGTATGCCTACCAGTATCCTTAAGTGAATAGATTTATTTTATATTCGAGGCTACATCCTTTCAGCAATATCTGAAGCACATATGCATGCATGCATAAACTTGTGCAAAGATCTCACCTTATGAGATCGTTTAATGGCTTTACATTTCAGACTATTAAGATCGCTTAGCGAGTTTGGTATGTTTCTTTAATAAATTATATTTTCTACTTGATTGTTCCTTCTTCATTGTTTCTTAACTCCGTAAAACTCCTGCAGAGACTTGTGGATTTGTGGCATTTTTTTGGGATGGTCTTGCTATGTTATAATTTTTATTTCTTTTATGCATGTGTAATTCTTCAATACTGAAGATATATAACAATCCTTCTAATCATTTTCAAATTTCAGGAAGTTGCTGTTAAGAAGTTCCTAGACCAAGAAGTAACTGTTGAATCCCTCTGAGGAGTTCAAAAGTGAGGTATAATCTGCTCTTTTTCCATAGTCACAATAACTAATGACATATATATTGCATGTTCTTATGGTAATTCAATCAATAAAGTATAGATGCATACAAGTGAATACAGGCCCTCATATTGAAGCACTGGACTAACTATATATATGTATGGGTTAAAGAAAGCATACTTTATCTATTTTATACAAGTAATTATTACTTTTTCTAAAAGAAATGCTAAACATATTTTAAACCGGTCCTCCCGACTAAGGTCTGTTTCACTTCATTTTCGGACACACATTTTAAATCCAACAACAATGATTTTGTTTCATTTATTCTCATTTGTATTTTAAAGAAGCAAATAATATTCTTCACTTACATGTTTGTGCTATCTATTTTTATTGATGAGTAGCGTTCATCTTATACTTTTAGCATTCTTTTTCACTTTTAGGTTTTTGGATGAGTGCTACAGAAGATTACAATTGTCTGCAAAACACGTTGAATCATCAATAGAAATGTGTGTACCGTTACTTACATACTAGATCATGGTAGCGAGATAATTTCAAGCAAATACATAGGTGGGTGTAGTATGGGTGGAAGAGAGTGTAAACCGTGAACTAAACGACAAACATTGTCTCAAAAAAGTATTATGAACCGAACCCGCCCGTTGGGCGGGCTATGTTACTAGTATATATATATATATAAATATATAATACTTATATATTAAGGATAGTCAAAAATCTCAATTGTAATAAACCTGGAAGATGAATTCTCGGGTCGTTATCCCTAACGAGGAATGCAATTGAAAGTCGAGAGTCGTTTTGATAATCGATGCTTGAATGGAACAAGATTTAGATTGGTTTTCTAAAACTATAAGAAAATTAATGCAAACACTTAAAAATAATTAAGGCAAAACTATTTTAAACTAAAAACGCAAAACGGGGATCCTAAAAAAGCGTCTAAAAACTAGCTAAGGAAGATATTACCCCTAAAAATGAAATTTTTGGTTTCTAAACCTCTAAAATGACAAAAGAAACTTTTCTAAAAATGAATTATATTTTTTTTACTTTTTAATAATTTTTTTTATTGAATTAACACCTATTTAATCAATTTAAAATCCTAGAAAATAACAAATTAATACCTAAAAATTCCAAAAAATGATTTTCTACTTTAAAAAGTCTAAAATATCATAAAAACTCAGAAAAATATTTTTCACTATTTTTTATAATTAAAAACTCATTCTTAAATTTAATTTAAAAAGCAAAAAAATGAAATTTAAAATCTAAAAATGATGAAAAAGATTTTAAAATTTGTAAACCTAAAACTATTTATTCTAAATCTAAAAACTATTTTTTTATATTTTTCTGATTAATTAAACTATTTTTAAATGATTTTCTAAATTTTTAAACTTCGAAAAATAACAAATTAAGTTGGAAAAATCTAAAAAAATGCAGGAAAGTCCTAAATGTTGTAAAGTTCCTAGGAAAAATAAGCTGGTTAAGCCAGTTTTTCGAATAAGCTCTAAAAAGCCCAAAATAAGCTGCGACGTGTTTATGGCCTTAAGGGCTCAAAATGTGTGTAACTAATTGATTTTGCAAGGTAAAACCGAAAAAGACCAAAGGGCGGGTGGTAGTGTGTGTTGTGTGTAAAAACGTTTGGTGAGTAGGGGTTGAGGTCCCGGGTTCGAGTCTTGCTCACCTGGGACTTCCCCCAACTCCCAAATATTTTTTTAAATGCCATTTTTTACAACTTTTTAAAAGACTTAAAAATAAGCAACTTTTACAAAACCACTTTTTTTATAAACCTAAAATAAGCTGTTAAAGTGACAGAAAGAGCTTTTTTATACTAAGCCTTAAATGCTAACTGTTAAGCTATTTTGGGCACAAATAAGCAAATCAAAAAGAGAAATAAGCTAAGACAGATAATAAGCTATACTTAATAAGCATTTTTGAACAAAAATAAGCAACTAAAATAAGCTAGAATGGCAAATTCACTAAAAAGCTATAAAACTTAAAAAAATTAAACTAAAGGCAAATAAGCTCAAATAAGCTCTAAACTGAAGGAAATAAGCTAAAATAGATTTAAACTAACCTAATAAGCTATACTAAACCTAAATTAAGCAAATGCAATAAGCAAATAAGCCTAAATAAGAAAATGAGCTTTTTGGCCAACTGTTAAGCAAACAGCCAAAAGGGACTTTTCTAGCATAAAAATAAGCTAGCAAACAGATCCTTATGGCTTAGTGGCTTATACCACTAAAAAGCTTGGCCAAAAAGCTACTTAAATCAACAATCAAAAAGCAGTTTGAAATTCAAATAAGCCCTTAAAAAGCTTAATGAAAAGGCTAGTTCACACAGATTCAACACTTAGAACAATTTTTGCAATCTTCACAAAACCAACTTTTGAGCTTAAAAATAAGCTAGAAAACAGATCCTTATGATCTTAAAACCTAGAAACAGATTGAGATTTGACCTTAAAGAACAAGAATCAACATTCAAAAACCATTTTGAAATTCACAATAAGCCATAGAAAGCAAATGAAAAAGCATTTTCTCAAATTTTCAACACTTAGCAAAAATTGACAAATTTGGCAAAAATGCAAACCAACAATGCAGGCTATAAGCTTATGGCCTCTAACCTATTTAACACTTGCACAAACACAAAAACATCATAAAAGCTCAAGATTCAAAAGCATAATCAAATAAGCAATTAAATTGAGCTTTAAGCTCACAGTTTCAAACCACAAACTCATAAAACCTTGATTTTGAGTTTTAACACTTAAAAATATAAACAAACTGAATCTTAGGACTAATCTAAGCTAAACTAAATTGACCTAAGTGTAAAAACTCATTTTGACCCATTTTGACCTTCTAAAACAGTTAAACCAAACACCCCTTTAAATTCTGAATTGGTATTTTTAACTACATAGAAGCAATATAAGCCAAAACTTTGCAAAGACCAGATGATTAACAAGACTAATAAGCAATATTAAGCATATTTAAACAACTAATAAACAATATCTCTAAACTACAAAACAAGCATAATAAGCACTAAACATCATAAGCAAACATAAATAAGCAAATATAAGCAGAAATAAGCAATAATAAGGAATGCTACAGTAAAATGCAAGAAAATAAAGAAAATAGAACTTACAAAAGCCCTTGCTTAAACAGGGCAAACAAGCTTATGAATAAGCTAATCTACAAGCTCTAGCTTGTCAAAAGACAAGCTAGTATTGTCCATAAGCCCATCCAAGTTTGGCTTATCATCCATTAAGTTGTGGTATTTGAGAGTGGATATTTTTTGTGTTTTTGTAAAATTTTCTTAAATACTTTATATTTAAATGAAAACAAATTGATTAAATGTCTAAATGAGAGCTTAAAAGAGGCTTTTAACAAAGGAAAATAGGAATTTAAAAGTAGACTTAAAAACTTCAAATTTTCATTAATACTAAAAAAAGTTACAAGACTTGGAAATTAAAGACAATGATTTTAAAACAAGCTGAAAAACTAAAACTAGGTAAAAAAAACTTAATGCCCAAGAGCTTACAATGAGTCCTATTTATAACAAGCCAATGAAGGTTCTAGGTCTTGTGCTTTCTTTGTGAGAGCTCCTGTGGGTGTGCTTGTTGTGTGAGTAGGATCCAAGAGTCATCTAAGCCGTCCAAAATGAGTAGTGCCCAAGTTATATGATCATCACCATTGATTTCTTGTCCTTATTCCTTGACGAATAGGGGTGCTAAGGATTGCCAAGGTGGATTTTGTTGGTTTGTGTGGTGGGATAAGGTGTGTATAGGTGTGGGTCGACAAAGGAGAGAAGAAAGGGGAATAGTGTTTTGGCTGGTAGTGAGGACAGGACACACTCAGGGAGATGTACAGTGTTCACGCAATTTTTTGAAGTTAGGGAAATGGCAAGTTTAGTCCCTGAGGTGGTATGTTATAATTGCAATCTTAGTCCTTGTGGTGATATAACTTTGGTCCTTGAGGTTTGTAAATGTTTGCACCGTTAGTCCTTAAAGGACTAACGGTGTAAAGGATAAAAGAGGGATGGTTAACAAGTTGTTAAGTGTTTATGGGTTATGGCTTGGGCTTGTTTGTTGGGCCGGTTAATATAAAAAAGAGATTTGGGCTTTTTATAAGGCTTAAGGTTTGTAATATATAAGTGGGCTGACCTGGGCCCACTAGGTGGGTACGGGTGCGCCCACTTTTGACAATTTAGGTTTTCGGGTTCGGTTTTCGATGCTTTTTCCAATGCCACTTCCCAGGGTTGACTTTGACTTTGACTTTTTTTATTGACTTTGACTTTGTCTTTTTGACTTCTCACGGTCTTTTCATTCTCATGCTCGGTTTTGTCGTTTTGGCTTTGATTTTGTCTTTTTCTTAGATATCCGTTACCTGCACAATACAAATGCAAAACATACAAATACAATGTATTTTTGGTACGTTTTTTGTCATTTAAGTCCGTTTTTAATGGAAAATGGTATGTGTAATTAAGCACATACCAGGTATACAATAGCAAAAGTTAAAGTTGACTACACAACACTCAAAAAGTGTCAAATTAAATACATTTTTAGGTTATTATACCTATTTTTTTTTCATAAGAAATGCTAGTTTTACAAAAGATTTATGAAACAAAATCCATACACACATGTATCATGTGAATATGATGAGTAAAGAATATTTAATAGAAAACATCATACAATATGATTGGTTCAATTCACCTGCCATGTCATTATGTAGATAACCTTTTGTAAATTTTTAGTGGATATTAGATTTATTCGTTTTTCATTTACTTTTAACGGTTTGTAGTTTTGCGCGCACAAAGTATTTTAATATAGTTTGAATTTAATAGATATTTGTTTTTATATATGTTATAGTCTCATACATACATCATGTTTTGATATAAAAGTTGTTGAAAATTTAGTTCAATTGTGGGAATCAGGTCATACTTGGAAATGGGTTTGGAGGTACGGAGTGTACACCCATCAAGTCACTGATTTTTCCTGACTCTTTTAGTGGTTAGATTAAATGAGTGGTTACAAACATTTAAGTGGCATGTTTGACCACATTAAATGTTTGTAACAACTTTTGCTTATTTAAGTGGTAGGTTTGACTGCATTAAATGACCACATTTAATTTGGTCATGTAACCGCTAATTCTTAAATTATGAAGGACAATTATGAAAGAGATTAATTAGTCATTAATCTCTCATTAATTCTATTGACTAGGTTTTGAGTATTTCCCCTATAAATAGAGATCACAATTGCATGAAAAAACACACAGAAAACCTAAACACTTAAAGACGAAGGGTTCTTGATTTGTGCCTAAAACAAGAACAAACACTTGGTTTTATCCCAATGAGGAATTCGTGTAACCCAGTCATAGGGTCGAATAATCTTCTTTGGAAAGTGATTACACGACTTCAAGTGATATCCGGTAACTATCTTTGGTAATTAGCTAGGGTATTGATTATCTTCACCCTGATCTGGGCCAACAACAACCAACAATCAAAGAATATTATTTTGTGATAATCAATGGCTACTGTTGCTATGAGTGTAGTGTATGTTCTTAATACTCCTATACATGTAGATGGTGATAATGCTACCGTGGATCAAATCAAGAGGAGGAATAAGTAAGATAATGATGACTGTGTTTGCAGAGGTTTAATCCTCAAAGCTATGTCTGATATTTTATTTGATATTTACCTAAATATTAAATCTGAAAAAGAACTATGGGATTCCTTGGAGGCCAAATATATGGCTGAGAATGCATCAAGTAAGAAGTTCCTTGTAAGTAATTTTACAAATGACAAAATGACTGATTCAAGACCAGTTATGGAACAATACAATGAACTTCTTGGCATACTTGGAAGGTTTACATAACATAAAATGAACATGGATGAGGTCATTCAGGTCTCTTGTATCATTGATAAACTCCCTCCTTCTTGAAAAGATTTCAAGCATACCTTGAAACATAATAAGGAGGAATTAACTCTTGTTGAGCTGGGCAGTCATCTGCGTATTGAGGAGTCCCTCATGGCGCAGGATAGTGACAAGCCAAAGGGAAACAATGTTGTTGGTCCACAGTAATTAGACGTGGTTGTGTAGATCTTAGATTTAGTTATGGAAAGATTGTTTCCTTATTTAATGTTTTGCATGTTTCTAATATTAAGAAAAAAATTAGTTTCAAGTAGTATTTTGAATAATTGTGGTTATACACAAGTAACTGAATCTGATAAATTTGTTTTGTCTAAACATAGTGTGTTTATTGGTTTTGGCTATTTGTGTAATAAAATGTTCAAGCTTAATATTGTTAATGATATTGGTAAATCAGCCTTTAACTGAATGATTCAATCATATAGCATGCTAGACTGGGCCATGTCCACTTTAAAAGAATGCAAGATATGTCTAGGGATGGGTTAATCCCTACTTTAGACATGGACACTAGAAAGTGTAAGACTTGCATGCTAACTAAAATTACTAAGAAACCATTTAAAAATGTAAAACATAAAACTAAAGTTTTGGAGCTGATACATAGTGATTTGTGTGATTTACATGATACTCCCTCTTTATGGAATAAGAAATACTTTGTGACATTTATTGTTGATGCTTCAAGGTTTTGCAATGTTTATTTATTAATACAAAAAGGGTCCCTGATCAAAAGATTCAGGACTAATACGGGAGGTGAGTACATGGATACTCTGTATTTTCAGTCTATTGGTATTATCCATGAAACGACTGCTCCCTATACTCCACAACAAAATGGTATGTTTGAAAGAAGAAATAAAGTATTAAAAGAAATGGTTAATTTCATGTTGTCCTACTCAATACTGAGTTAAAGGTTCTGGGGTGAAGCTATATTAATAGTGTGACACCCCGCAAATTTCCGATCAATAATTTAGCCGTTTCCGTTTGATAATTTAAATTTTTAACGTTTCGTTTAATTTTTACGTGTAACCGGGAAGTTGTACTGTTACAATCTGAGAATCGTCTTCGGGAGCGAACCGTATTGTATTTTATCGTAGTCTTTCGGCAGATACCGTGTTTTTACGCTTTTAATTAATATTTAAAATTTCATAATTTTTCGTGAAGTCGTTTGTCATTTTCGTTGTTTACGTAATCGGTTAAGTATATTAATGCATGTATGCATGGAAAGCCTTGGAAATTAATTCATATGCAGGCACTACCATTCCTAGAATGTTGGAAACCAATTGGTCCCCCCTTGGTCTTGCTCTTTCAACCGAATATGCACAAACACTCTAGCATGGGATTCCACTTTTGAAATTGTGATACAAGTTAACATGCTTCCTACAAAATGGCTATTGTACAAGTCCTTCCTAGTCTCTCATTCGCGGATAACTTTGGTCCCTTTTTTCCCCTTGTACTCGGCCGAACAAAGCCACACACCAAGTCTAGGTGCATTCCATCTCATGGCAACATTTAAAAAACTAGCCTCATTTATTTCTCATTCATTCATAGCAAATTCTCTCACTAGAAAAACACACATACTTTTCCTTTCTTTTCTTTCTTGTTCGAACCACAAACACACACACAAATCTATTTATTTTTAATCTTTGATCAAATCATTTAAAGATATATTGTTCGAGGTTGATTGTTATGTCATCCGGGTAGTTTATAAACAACGTTTGGGTTGTTCTTAGTTTCTAATCATCTTTTGTCGCGTTTTCTTGTAAGTTATCTCTTCTTTTTCATAAATGAGTTGTATCTTGCGATTGTATGATCATTCCAAAACAAGGTTTGTACAAAGTGGATCGTTGTGAAAAATCATTACCTATATTTTCTTTAAAACTACAAAGTCTAAAGTTTTAATCTTTTCATTTATAAATGAAAGAGATAAAAGTAGTCTGTAACTTTTGCGTTTAATAGTTACGTTGTGTTGGCTTATTTTGTATATATATGTTATTACTAGGCTAGTATTATTTATTGGATTTATTCGTCAAATAGTGAGTTTAAATATTATTGGCGAAGAGATTAAGTTAGATATTGAATTTATCGGAAGTGTAAATTGAAAGTCGAAGAGGTTTAGGTTTAGAATGAATTTGTTGTAATATTTGCGGTGTTGTCGAAAATCGATCGGATATTCTTTTGAGTCAATAAAAGATGTACTTTTATAAAACGGATATTTTCACGAGTCGAGATGGATAAAAATGGAAAGTCGATATTTTTAGAAAGGTCATGCCGAAATTTTATAAACTTTATAAATGCGTCGAAAAATATACTTTTATTATCAAACTTATGATAAAATGAAGAATAACGTTAAGTGTCGAGTTTAGGTCAACATTTACGGTTATTGAGTCAACTTTGGTGTGTCGGGTCACTAAAAGACGAAATACACTAAAAGACGAAATACACTAAAAGACGAAATATTTTTGAAGATGTTTCAAAGTGTCGAGACTTGTCAAAACTTATAACTTTCGAAAGTACGTTTTGAAAAGGATACGCCGTGTCTACTCATGCTCGGATGATCAGCTCTTACATTAAGCGTTATTTGTTGTACATTATTCTTAAATGACAACTATATGCTAGGTTGTCGCTAGGACCGTGAGATTCGCTTTCACTTGATTGATTTCTTTTGATCCACTACCCGTATAAGGTGAGTTTATAGCCCCACTCTTTTACTCGTTTTGAATAAATGTTTTATAACTTGGGGTGAGAAACATTGCTTGTTTTTAAAATTGGACACAAGTACTATACGTGAGATTTCCCTGTTTACGTGTTGCCTAAGTAGCGTTTAGACCACTATTTGCCCGAACTATCATGAACTGTTAATTTCTTGACCGGAGGACCGGTTGAGGGAGCGCGAGTGAATAAATAGATCTATTGGGACTAATTATCCCTATCCGGGTGAGTAGCGCTCACTAGTTCACGTTGTCCAAGGACTAACGGATATATGTCATGTCGAATCTAGTTAGGTGGTCTTTGGTCGGACACCTAGAAGGGCAAGCAATTATTTGGCATGTTATATGCTACGTTCGGAATTAGCTTCGGTGTCATGAGCTTAGTGCAACGTAAATACCTCTTTATGTGAAGTTGTATCTGTTATAACTGTCGCATACGTTTTGAAATCTTGTGGTCCACTATAACATCGTTTGAACTAAACCTATGAATTCACTCAACTTTATGTTGACCGTTTTAAGCATGTTTTTCTCAGGTGCTTAGCTTTGGACTCCTCTGATGTGCTATGTGGAGTCTACGTGCACTATGATATCATCTTTCAAGACTTTATTATCATTCATACTCGTTGTCTTTTGAAAACTTAATTATGCTTCCGCAACGTTTTAAATTTTCATTTCAAATCTTGTAAGAATTATCTATTTTTAATGAATACAACGAGTTATGATTTTTAAAACGTCCATTAGTGGTCGTTCTTTGTACTTTGTGTGATGAATAATATGACGTCACGCCCCCGGACACGTATTCCGTCCAGGCCCCATTTAGGGGTGTGACAGATTGGTATCTAGAGCCAAGGTTATAGAGAACCAGGTAGTATATAACTAGGTTTGGTATATAACCAGTATGTGATCCTACGTGTTTTTACGTGTACCTTATACGTGTTTTTGATATGGCGTATACATGAGTAACATTTTGCCTTGAACATTCTATGATATGGGTTTATCTCTGCCCTATGTTTATCGTTCCATGCGTTATGTTTCTTTGCGTTTATTTTTGCCCTTGAGCTCTATTTTCCTATGAGCTTACGTTTGTCTTGTGTCTGTTCTTCTCTGCGTTCACGTTTGCCTTACGTATATTTCCCCATTTTCATATATGGAAGTTGTATATATGTATGTATATATATGTATATTTAACTTTCCTAAGATATTGTAAGTGACATAATGGTCTTGTTTATATTAAGACATTGCGAGTGAAACAATTGTCTCGTTTACTTCTAAAACATCGTGCATAATACGTTGGTATTTAAAACTTTTTGCGGCTTTACATTATACCGCTTTGCATCAATTTGAAACATGTTGCAGTCCGTCGACCCCATTGATCATTCTACTATTCGACCCTGAAGACGACTTTGAACACCCACCCCATACTGTTGAAACACCTACGTCATCTCGTCATGCCTCAACTTTTCTTACTTCTTGTAACTTCTAGAAACATGCCGATTAATTCGCACACAACTTTAACCCATCACCTCATAACATTCTATTTCTTTTTGGAAAAACAACTTTTGAAATTCGACTTATTTTATTTCGTTTACTCCGTTAGTGTAAAGAAAATACCGACAACGAGACAAGGAATGAGTTCCATGAGGAACGAGTGTATTATAACCAGACGAATTGCTAATGCTATTAGAGCTATTGCTGTCTATGAGAAAAGAATCAACATGGCTCATGACTAAATGGATCAGGTCATACGTTAGGAAACCGAGATGGTAAGGAATGCCAATAACAAAATAAACGACAAAAGGTCGTGAGAGCTTACACTGGTAGACCAAATAACAAAATTGGATATGTAGGAAAGTTATCCTACTTCAACAAACGTAAGTTGCGCCACACTAGGCCATGCACTGTGGAGTGAAATGACTACAAGAGAGTTGGCCACATGACTAGAGATTGTAGGACACCCGTTTTGATAACAACATAGAGGCCGCAGTGGCAAATTAGAAACTTGGAATACCTATTGTGAGTGTGGAAAATCAGGACATTACAAGAGTGATTGTCCAAATCTGAACCGTGCGAATCGTAGTTGAAAAGTAAAAGTTCGCGAGAACTCCAAGGTCGTCAGAGATAATGTTGATACTTAAAAAGAGATTTCCTATCGTACCAAGTAGAACCTAAGTAGACTTGAACCGTAACCATAAGAGTATTGCACTAGTACTTCCTTGTAAATTTCGGGTATTATGTGGATGTTTTTAAACCATCTGTTCATTTTGTGTCATGACGATTTCGTGAGTTACACTTCAATTCTCAAATAATTTATGTAAGGTACTCCTCAAATCTATTACCGTCTTAGAACCCATTTCACTATTATTTTATAAACTGCTTTACTGTTGTAGACTAATTGGATGTTATCCTATGAACTATTTTAGTGTCATCTTATAAACATAGTAGTTGTCGCGTTATAAGCTATTTTACCGCCACCTTACAACCCGTTTAGCTAATAGCTTCTTGTTTATTTCAACATCTTATAAACCATTTCACTATCATTTATGAACCATTCCAACGTCACCTCATAAACTATTTTATAGACATTTTATAAACTATTTTACCATCAATCTACAAACCATTTTGCTGACAGCGTATTAACCATTTTACTATCATTCTATAAAAGCATTTTGTTACCATCTTATAAACTGTTACGTCGTCACCCTATAAACTATTTTTGCAATCATTGTTAACAAACTAAATCGTTTTTCATCTTTTAACCTATTTCATCGTCGTTTATAAGCTCTTTTGCCATAATTTTATAAACCGTTTCGCTAACACCTTATAAACTATTTCGATATCATCCTACAAACCACTTTGTCAACATCTTATAATTATCCTACTATTACCTCATAACTTATCTAGCTATCATTTAATAAACTAATTCGTTTTCATCTTATAACCTATTTTACGGTTATTTATAAACTCTTTTGCTAACCCATTACAAACTACTTTGCAGTCATCTTACAAACCATTTCGTTGTCACCTCATGAACTATTTCGTTGTCATTATAAACTATTCGCTGTCAATTTACAAACTATTTCATCGTCATCTTATGAACTACTTCGTGTCTTTTACAAACTAATACGTTGTCACTTTATAAAGTTTTGGGTTGTCAACTCGTAAACTATTTGATACCATATTATGAACCCCCAAACTGTTATATTATAAACCGTCATGTAATTTTCTCGTAAACTATTTTGCTATCACCTCATAAAACATTTTCTGATATTTTATAAAATATCTTGTGTCGTTATATAAACTACTTTGTTTTCATTATTACGAACTGTTTTGCTACCTTATAAACTATAACATTTATACCCTATAAGATTTTAAACATATCACTAGTTTTGACGAAATGAACATTGCATCGTTAGTCCTTAATTATACATAGCCTGATCACCTATGTATAATTCAAGGAGGACCATGCTATGCTGGGAGTAGTCACCATAAAATTTTGTCAATTTACCCTTACTTTCCATTTTTATTTTCTTTCTTTTCTCTACATTGTAAACGGGATTATAATGTACTCGTGTTTTTTTAATATTTTACGTGCATATTCATGAGTCGTGTCGGTCATGTGTACTCGTGTTGTAAGCGCCGAAACCAAGAAGATATTTCCTCATCTTATCATATAGGAACACCACACCCTTAGCCGAGAGACCGAATCACGCTCCTTGTAGTCACGATAAATATGAATTGTAAGAACTTAGAACGTAATCGACTTATCCTTTTAATTGGATGATAACCAGGAGAACTAGGAGATTTCCTTTAATATATTTACCTTTTATGAGTTAGAATCACGTAAATTCTGAGATTCTCGTACCGACAAAACTTCTGATGGACCTGAAGTTAAAGCAATAGACACAATTATTGCAAGAACATGGAACCTAGTTGATAGAAGCCTCACCTCCGCTAAGATTTGCCCTTTTAGTGACATCATCTCATCTACTGTAGACACTAGGTACTCTATTGAGTTAGCCGATGGAAAGATTATAGAAGTTGATACCAACTATTGAGGTTGTGTACTGAATATTCTGAATCATCTATTCAAAATAGACTTAATGCCCGTAGGACTTGGTAGTTTGACATTATCATCGGTATAGATTGGTTGACAAAGTACCACGCCATGAGAAATTGTGATTAAAGATCGATCGTATCCCCTTAGATGATGAAACCTTACCGATTCGAAGCAATAGGAGTAATGTATATGCACCGACAGTTGCTAGTAAGCAGAGTTGTTTGATATGATTGGTACGTTAGAGCGGGATAACTTGAGACTCGGAGGCATGTTATGTGTTGAGAGAAAGAGAGTTGATTGTCTCTGGCATAGTATGTCGTATACTCAAAAGGATTGGTAAGACCGAGTTCCTCACCCTGGGGAGCTTCAATATTGTTCATCAAAAAGAAGGATTGATCCTTCAGGATGTACACTGATAGCCGAGAATTGAACAAGCTAACCGTGAAGAGCCATTACTGTTACCTAGTATAGATGATCTTTTCGATCAACTATAAGGATTTAGCATTTACTAGAAAATCGACGTAAGGACTAGTGACCACTAATTAGAGTTCGAGAAAAGGATATTCTAAGACCGCATTTAGGACCCGTTATGAATAATTCAAGTTTCAGGTCATGCCATTTGGTTTGATCAACACACCAAAGGAAATTCATGGATCTCATGAATCGGGTGTATAAACTGTACTTGGATAAGTTCGTGATAGTATTCATCAAGGATATATTTATCTACTCAAGCGAAAATAAGTAATACGAGGAACACCTTAGGCTTATCTTGGGATTGCGTAATAATAAGGGATTGTACGCCAAATTCTCTAAGTACGAATTCTGGCTCCTAAAAGTAAATTTTCTTGGCCACGTTCTTGATAGTCAAGGCATTCACGTCAATACCGCCAAGATTGAGTCAATCAAGGATTAGGCAACGTCTACGACTCCAACAAAGGTACAAAAATTCTTAGGTCTTTCTGGTTATTATCGACGATTTATCAAAGGTTTCTCTAGGATATAGAAACCTCTAAACCAAACTGACTCAGAAAAATGTGAAATACAAATAGGAAGAAAAAAAGAGGACGCCTTTCAACTGTGATGTAGAAACTTTGTCGTGCATCAATTTTAGCATTTCTCGACAAAACGGAAAAATTCATGACTTATAATGCCTCACATAATGGATTAGGTACTATAATGATGCAGAAGGAGAAGGTGATAGTTTACAACTCCCGACAACTAAAAGTTTATTAGAAGAACTACTCGACACACGCCCTAGGATTAGGAGAAATAGTGTTAGTTTTAAGATCTGGGAGCACTGCCTGGATGGCATAAAGCATACCATGTTTACAAACCATAAGAGCTTACAGTACATTCTAGATCAAATGGAATTGAATGTGAGACCACGTAGGTTGTTAAAAATTGTTCAAATAATACGATTGTAAGATTCGATATCACCTTGTAAAAGCAAATGTTGCAACAGATGCTCTAAGCAAAAAAGGAACGAACTAAGCCTCTCAAGGTGGGAGCCTTAGTGATGACCGTTAATTTAAACCTACTACCACTGATTCATGAAACATAAGTAGAAGTTTCAAGAAAGGGAGCGTTAAGGATGAGAACCTTCATGGTATGGATAAGGAGTCTGAGACTCGTCTCGATAGAACTCTATGTATTAGGAGTAGGAGTTGGTTCCCACACTATAGAGACTTAAGAGAATTGATCATGCATGGGTCACACAAATCTGACTATTTCATCTACCCTGGATCGGGTAAGATATATCATAACCTTAAGCAGTTGTACTGATGGTCCAACATGGAAACATGCATTGCCACCAATGTCAGCAAGTGCTCGACGTGTTTAAAGATGAAATACGATTATCAGAAGCCATCTGGTTTACTGGTACAACCAGAAACAGCCCATTGGAAATGGGAAAGATATAGCCATGAATTTTATCACAAGCCTGCCAAAGACAACAAGCTGTTACTACACGATTTAGGTAATCGTGATCATCAAAAGAACTATGCTGACATGAGATGCAAACCCTTAGATATTTAAGTCGGAGGTATCTTCGTGGAAAGGAGTGATATGTTTTGGCTAATGAGGAAAGCTGAACCCTTGTTATATTGGAACTTTTAAGATCTTAGCTAAAGTGGGAACCGTCGCCTATCGACTTGAACTCCCAGAGCAGCTGAGTAGAGTTCACAGTACATTTCACGTCTTAAAGTTGAAGAAGTGCCTAACTGACGAGACTCTTGCTATACCGTTGGATGAAATCAAAATCGATGAAAAACTCCACTTCATTGAAGAACCTGTCGAGATCATGAATCGCGAAGTCAAGCGTCTGAAGCAGAGCCGTATTTCGATTGTCAAGGCATGTTAGAACTATAGGAGAGGTCCTGAGTTTATGTGGGAGCGTGAAGACCAAATGCAAAAAAAGTACCCACAACTATTTGCTAATCCTGAACCTTCGTCGAATGCTACGTCTTAAGCTTTGAGGACAAAGCTCTTTTAACGGGGAAAGGATGTGCACCCCGCAAATTTTTGATCAATAATTTAGCCGTTTCCGTTTGATAATTTGAATTTTTAACGTTTCGTTTAATTTTTACGTGTAACCGGGAAGTTGTCCCGTTACAATCTGAGAATCGTTTCTGGGAGCGAACCGTATTGTATTTTATCATAGTCTTTCAACAGAGACCGCATTTTTACGCTTTTAATTAATATTTAAAATTTCACAACTTTTTGTGAATTCGTTAGTCATTTTCGTTGTTTACGTAATCGGTTAAGTATATTAATGCATGTATGCATGGAAAGCCTTGGAAATCAATTCATATGCATGCACTACCATTCCTAAATGTTGGAAACCAATTGGTACCCCCTTGGTCTTGCTCCTTCAACCGAATATGCACACACACTCTAGCTTGAGATTCCATTTTTAAAATTGTGATACAAGCTAACATGCTTCCTACAAAATGGCTCTTGTACAAGTCCTTCCTAGTCTCTCATTCGCGGATCATTTTGGTCCCCTTTTTCCCCTTGTACTCAGCCGAACAAAGCCACACACCAAGTCTAGGTGCATTCCATCTCATGCCGACATTTAAACAACTAGCCTCATTTATTTCTCATGCATTCATAGCAAATTCTCTCACTAGAAAAACACACATACTTTTCCTTTCTTTTCTTTCTTGTTTAAACCACAAACACACACACACAAATCCATTTTCTTTTAATCTTTGATCAAACAATTTGAAGATATATTGTTTGAGGTTGATTGTTATTTCATCTGGGTAGTTTATAAACAACGTTTGAGTTGTTCTTAGTTTCTAATCATCTTTTATCGCGTTTTCTTGTAAGTCATCTCTTCTTTTTCATAAATGAGTTGTACTTTTGCATTCGTATGATCATTTTGAACAAGGTGTACAAAGCGGATCGTTGTGAAAATCATTACTTATTTTTCTATAAAACTACAAGTCTCAAAGTTTAATCTTTTCATTTATAAATTGAAGAACATAAAAAGTAGTTGTACTTTTGCGTTTAAAAGTTCGTTGTGGCTATTTTGATATATATATTGTTATTACTACGGCTATATCATTTATTTGAGATTTATCGTATAATGAGTTTAAATATTGTTGGCGAAGGGATTAAGTTAGATGTTGAATTTATCGGAAGTGTAAATTGAAAGTCAAAGAGGTTTAGGTTTAGAATGGATTTGTTGCAATATTTGTGGTATTGTCAAAAATCGATCGGATATTCTTTCGAGTCAATAAAAGACGTACTTTTATAAAACGGATACTTTCACGAGTCGAGACGGATAAAAATGGAAAGTTGATATTTTTAGAAAGGTCATGCTGAAATTTTATAAACTTTATAAATTTGTCGAAAAATATACTTTTATTATCAAACTAATGATAAAATAAAGAATGACGTTAAGTGTCAAGTTTAGGTCAACATTTACGGTTATTGAGTCAACTTTGGTGTGTTAGGTCACTAAAAGACAAAATACACTAAAAGACAAAATACACTAAAAGACAAAATACACTAAAAGACCAAATACACTAAAAGACAAAATACACTAAAAGACGAAAGATTTTCAAAGACGTTTCAAAATGTCGAGACTTGTCAAAAGTTATAACTTTCGAAAGTACGTTTTGAAATGGATACGCCATGTCTACTCATGCTCGGATGATCAGCTCTTGCGTTAAGCGTTATTCGTTGTACATCATTCTTAAATGACAACTATATGCTAGGTTGTCGCTAGGACCGTGAGATTCGTCTTCACTTGATTGATTTCTTTTGATCCACGACTCGCATAAGGTGAGTTCATAGCCCCATTTTTACTCGTTTTGAATAAATGTTTTATAACTTGGGGTGAGAAACATTGATTGATTTTTAAACTGGACACAAGTACTATACGTGAGATTTTCCTGTTTATGTGTTGCCTAAGTAGCGTCAGACTACTATTGCCCGAATCATCATGAACCGTTAATTACTGTAACCGTCCTTTGGTTAAGTAAGCGCGAGTGAATAAATAGATCTATTGGGACTAATTATCCCTATCCGGGTAAGAAGCACTTACTAGTCCGAGTTTGCCAAGGACTAACGGATATATGTCATGTCGAAACTGGTTAGGTGGTCTTTGGTCAGACACCTGTAAGGGCAAGCAATTAATTGGCATATTATATGCTACGTGAATTGAGCGTCAGTGTCATGAGCTTAGTGCAACGTAAATACCTTTTTATGTGAAGTTGTATCTGTTATAATTGTCGCATAAGTTTTGATAAACTTGTGGTCCACACTAATTACGTTTGAACTAAACCTATGACTTCACTGACTTTATGTTGACGTTTTAAGCATGTTTTTAAAGTACTTAGCTTTGGACTTCTCTGATGTGCTATGTGGAGTACACGTGCAATATGATATCATCCTTTAAAACTTTATTATCATTCATACTTGTTGTCTTTTGAAAACTTAATTATGCTTCTGTAACGTTTTAAATTTCATTTCAAATCTTGTAAGACTTATCCAAATATTAATAAATACAACGAGTTATGATTTTCAAAACGTCCATTAGTGGTCGTTCTTTATACTTTATGTGATGATTATTATGACGTCACGCCCCCGTATACGTATTCCGTCCAGGCCCCGTTTGGGGGTGTGACAAATAGCTTACTATTTCTTAAATAAGGTTCCTAGTAAAAGGAACAGGATTACCCCTTATGAACTCTAGACTAAAAGGAAACCAAACCTGAACTACCTCAGGGTTTGGGGTTGTAGGGCAGTTGTAAGACTCCCTGATCTAAAGCTGAAAACTTTAGGTGAAAGAGGCATTGAATGCATCTTTGTTGAATATGGTGAGTATTCTAAGGCTTTTAGGTTCTATGTGCATGACAATGGAACAAGTTTAACAACAAATTAACAAAGAAAAAGACCAAGAAAAACACTGAGCTTACACGACAAAAGCAATCTCATGATTCATGAAGGGTGTCATCATGGAAACTCACTTCGGGGGTGATTGTTAGCTCAATTTTATTGAGTTCGATAAGGAAGCCTCGTTCCCGTGTTCAAGACACCCTCATTCAGGGGAGATTGTTAGCCTCAATTTATTGAGTGAACAAGTAGCCGGTCACTCTACGAGGAGCTTCGGTCTTTAATTAGTTAATGTTGTAAATAGATATATCGGGAATCGGGCTCGATAGTGAATCTAATATTGTATATGTTTCGGGTTTAATCCCAAACAAAACCCAAGCCCGAGTCCTAGTTAAATATCCCTCGCGTCACATTAAATGTGTAGGGGTATATATATAGATATTTTCTCATATGAAAATATCTATTCTCACAAATATCTTATTTTCTAAAATCAAATCTCTCTCTCTCTAAACTAACATCTCTTTTCTAAACTAACATCTCTTTTCTAGTTTCTTAGTTCTTGATTCATGTTATGAAGTGAAGTTAATCGGGTTCCTACAGATCCCAAGACATTTGATGAAGCAATGAAGTCCCAGGATGTTGCTTTCTGGAAAGAAGCAATTAATGATGAGATGGACTCCATTATGGGCAACAACACTTGGGTGTTGGCTGATCTACCTTCAGGTTGCAAACCTCTTGGTTGCAAATGGATCTTCAAAAGAAAACTGAAGGTAGATGGAACTATTGAAACGTTCAAGGCAAGGCTGGTCATTCAGGGCTTTAAACAAAAGTCAAGGATAGACTACTTTGATACTTATACTCTAGTGGTACGTATTAGTACCATAAGATCTATCATAGAGGTCGTTCTAATGTTCTTTTTGGTATAAATTAGGACTTTTGATTCTTAAAAACGTAAGATATGCCCGATAGAAGTATGGAAAGTGGAATGGTAAAATTCTGCATAGGGTGTTTTTATGAAAATTTTTTGGTCACCTTGCGAGTACCATATCTTGGTCAATTTAAAAGCTTTTCTAGGTTTTCTTGATTCTAAAACTAAGTTCGGCGAGTCTACTTTCCAACGAAAGAGGCCTCGCGGATTTTCAGTAAGTATAGGTTAGTCAAAAGTGAATTAAAAAACAAGTTGTCAAAACTGTGATTCTGGTCCAGAATTTGGGCTGTAAAAATGTAGTGAGCAGGCAGATCAAAACTTAATATTTTTTGACGAAATTCACACAGTAGAATCTTCATAATGTGTATGAGCTTCCTGAATTTTTCTAGATTTTTATGTATAGTTTAAAGGGGTCATATGGTGTCCAACTTTTGCAAAGTCTAGCACACCTTATTTTGAGATATGTTACGTTAATGTACTTTTGAAAAATGGTTTGTTAGCCTCAAAATATTGAGCCAAATAGGAAGTTCGTTCATTACGTGTACGAGTCTCGGTCATTTAATTAGTTAATGTTGTAATAGTATAATATCGGGAATCGGGCTCGATAGTTAATCTAATATTGTATATGTTTCGGGTTTAATCCCAAGCCAAACCCGAGCCCGGGTCCTAGTTAAATATCCCGCTCGCCATTTAACGCGACGGGGTATATAAACTCTTTTCTATTTAGAAAAGAGTTAGTTGTTAAAATAATAAATCTTTTCCTTTTCCAAAACTCTCTCATCTCTCTCTCTTTTTTCTCTCTCTAAAACAACTCACCTCCTTTCTCTTTTCTAGATCAAATTCGGTGTTTGATATTTGTTATGAGGTGATACGGATCTAAACTTTGGTATCAGAGCTTCAAGGGTGGATTTGTGTTTGATTAGCAAATTTCGTGGCTTATTTTGGTTCTAAAAGCCCACGGCTCAAAAAGCTTATTTGGGCTTAATTTGTTAGTTAATCTTGTGGTTTTTCTTGTTACTAATGCTAAAGAAGTTCATGTGTTGCCACTACAAGTGATTAACAAGGCTCAAGTTTGAAATCTAGCTTAAAAGATTCGAATTTATTTGGTGTTCTTCATGGAGAGTTGCCTAATTTTGGTCGATTCTCAAAGAAATACAATAATTGAATCAAAGGATGCTATATTTGATGTGAATAGATTCTCTTCGGTCCCTAGACCAAGTCTCAGGATTCCAAATGGAACTAAAGACATTGGTGGTTCAGTGGTCCCTGAAGAGGTTGTTCAGCAACCTAAACCTGAGCTTAGAAAAGACAAAAGGAATAGGACTTCAAAGAACTTTGACCTAAATTTCAATTATACTTAATTGAAAGAACAAGGGATGAGGTCTTTGACTAACACTCCTATTGCTTTAATGTTGAGGATGATCCCAAGACATTTGATGAAGCAATAAAGTCCCAGAATGTTGCTTTCTGGAAAGAAGCAATCAATGATGAGATGGATTCCATCATGGGCAACAACACTTGGGTGTTGGCTGATCTACCTCTAAGTTGCAAACCTTTTGGTTGCAAATGGATCTTCAAAAGAAAACTGATGGTAGATGGAACTATTGAAAAGTTCAAGGCAAGGCTGGTCATTCAAGGCTTTAGACAGAAGTCAGGGATAGACTACTTTGATACTTATGCTCTAGTGACACGTATTAGTACCATAAGACTGCTGATTGCTATGTCATCAATTCACAATCTGATTATTCATCAAATGGATGTAAAGATAGCTTTCTTGAATGGTGA
This sequence comes from Tanacetum coccineum, assembly GCA_026074375.1. NCBI lineage: Eukaryota > Viridiplantae > Streptophyta > Magnoliopsida > Asterales > Asteraceae > Tanacetum > Tanacetum coccineum. The sequence goes on along the minus strand of BQNB010021864.1, from coordinate 23,791 downwards.
ATTGGATGAGAAGGTCTATATGAACCAACCTCAGGGCTTCAACATGCTTGGCAATGAAAACAAGGTGTGTAAACTGATTAAGTCTCTATATGGACTGAAGCATGCACCTAAGCAATGGCATCAAAAGTTTGATGAAGTGGTTTGTCTAATGGTTATTTACTTAACCAAGTTGACAAATGTGTATATAGCAAATTTGATGAATCTGGTAAAGGAGTCATCATTTGCCTATATGTTAACCTAACAAAGGAATTTTTGTCATCAAGGTTCTCTATGAAGGACATGGGGGAGGCTGATGTTATCCTGGGTATAAGGATTAAACATGAAAGTAATGGGATATCAATTTCTCAGTCTCATTATATTGAGAAGGTACTGAAGAAATTCAATTACTTTGATTGCACTCCAGTGAGTACTCCTATGGATACAAGTGAGAAGTTGATGCCCAATAATGGTCAGTCTATATCTTAACTTGAGTATTCTAAGATGATTGGCTGCTAATTGTATGCCATGACTTATACAAGGCCTGATATTGCATTTATTATGGGTAACTGAGCATGTATACTAGTAACCCTAGTACTCAGCACTGGCAAGCAATTCAGAGGGTACTGAAGTACTTAAAGAAAACCATGGACTATAGATTGACTTATACTGGTTATCTTTTGGTGTTGGAAGGTTACACTGATGCAAGCTGGATCAGCAACACTAAAGATAATTCGTCTACCAGTGGTTGGGTATTCCTGCTTAGTGGAGGTGTAATTTATTAGGCTTCCAAGAAACGAACTTGCATCATTGGTTCAATAATGGAATATGAATTTGTGGCTTTAGCAGCTGCTGGTAAGGAAGCTGAATGGTTGAGAAACCCGATCCTTAAGATTCCATTGTGGTCCAAACCTATAACACCTATTTTTATCTGTTGTGATAGTGTTGCTACATTGGCAAAGGCTTATAGCCAAATGTACAATGGAAAGTCTAGACACTTAGGTGTCAGGCATAGCATGATTCGTGAGCTGATCACGAATAGGGTGGTATCTATAGAGTTAGTGAGGTCTCAACAAAACTTAGCTGATCACTTGACGAAGGGACTTGCTAGAGACTTGGTTATAAAGTCTGCTGAAGGGATGTGTTTAAAGTCCAACTAAGTCGCTGAATGCTAGGACACCCAACTCCCTACTAAGGAAACTTGGTAGCTGAGTTCAATGTGGATAGCTGAACATTCAGTGGACTGAAGCACATGTATTTACATATCATCCCAAGGATGTGCTTGGAACCTGCTGAAAAGGAGGATGAAGTCATTACTTCTCAATGGTTAATTTCTTTGAAAAAGTGCTTAGCAAGAGCATGAATAAAGAGGAACCACCTATGTAAATGTTGAGGTTTTGCCGCTTCAAGGAGCATGGACTTTGGCTCTTATAACATTTATAAATTGGATATGGACACATGGCTTGTATAGTGTCAGGAGTTTTTAAGTGTTTGAAAACTTGTGTGTATTTTATCTTCAGGTATTCAAATGGGTTGAAGGGTTCAATTCTTAGAACACCCTGATTCTCGAATATTTGAATGTGTAATTTACTAAGATGGAAATTCAATCCCCATGACATTTTATTTATGCACTTGTTTTGTTTAATGTTCAATTTTTCATGCAAAAGAATTGTACTAAATTGGGGAGGATTGTTAGAAATTTAGTGCAATTGTGGGAATCGGGTCATACTTGGAAATGGGTTTGGAGGTACGGAGTGTACACCCATCAAGTCACTAATTTTCCCTCACTCTTTTAATGGTTAGATTAAATGGGTGATTACAAACATTTAAGTAGCAGGTTTGACAACATTAAATGTTTTTAACAACTTTTGCCTATTTAAGTGGTAGGTTTTACTGCATTAAATGACCATATTTAATTTGGTCATGTAACTACTAATTCCTAAATTATGAAGGATAGTTATGGAAGAGATTAATTGGCCATTAATCTCTCATTAATTCTATTGACTAGGTTTTGAGTATTTCCCCTATAAATAGGGATCACAATTGCATGGAAAAACACACAGAAAACATAAACACTTAAAGGCGAAGGGTTCTTGATTTGTGCCTAAAACAAGAACAAACACTTGGTTTTATCCCAATGAGGTATTCGTGTAACCCAGGCATAGGGTCGAATAATCTTCTTTGGAAAGTGATTACACGACTTCAAGTGATATCCGGTAACCATATTTGGTAATTAGCTAGGTTATTGATTATCTTCACCCTGATCTGGGCCAACAACAACCAACAAAAGTTAATTATTTTTATAGCAATATTGTAAAGATTGTTTCATTTAATAATTTGAAGTTCATGTCTCATGTATTTATTTAGATATCGGAATACTCGTGCTTTAGCTTGATACCAATACTCAGCATGAATACATGGTTTTATTATTACGATCAATAATAGTAATAATGATAAGAGCTTTATAAAAAAACTAAGAACATGAGCTATTTGTTCCATTGATAAATTTACTAAAAATTTATGAAAATTAAGAATTTACACTTAAAGTCATAAAGATGAATTATTTATAAAAGTTTGGAAATTAATTGTAAACTACTTGTAAATTGTATTTAACTAATCAGAATATAAAACTATTTTACACTTAAATAAAGAGAAAAACACTCCCAAAGTCATGCCTATGTTTGTATTTTATATAAAATCCATTTGATTCAATGTTGACAAAATATGATCTTGTTTTTACTTATATTGGCCAATCAAGATATTCTACGTTAAAATCGACTTTGTTATTGGTCCAATTTAGTTTTCTAATATATATCTTTTGCGATTAAGCTGTGTGTTTGGTACATGATTATGGGAATCATGGAATCACAATCATATTTATGTAAATGTTTGGTTACTACCTTTAGGAATCAAACTATTAATTGATACCCTTAAACACATAAAAAGGGGAAGAGGCCTTTCATTGTTCATTCTTGTGAGACCTACCATGATTTTTTTCCACTATAAGACTCACTCTCTTCTTTTTTTAATTGTTTTAAACATCATGTCGTTGAATTTTTACTTGTTGAATTTCAAAATAATATTAAAATAGCATATCAATGCATATGTCAAAATATAAACCAAACAATGACTATGACATTGCCATATTTATTCTCATTCGAATACACATAATATCTATACCTATAATGATTCCTTACAACAAACCAAACATACCCTAAGTGTTTTCTTTTCTTGTATTAATGATCTTTATGGTAATGTTTAAAATTGAGAACTTTTTTGTTTTGTTTTTCATTATTAGCATTAAAATAGAATTTAAGCAGTAAATTGACAACTAAAGTGACATTTGGTAGACTAAGGTTTCAAAAGGTTTCAATTATTAGAGGATAAATAGGTTCAAGTCCGGTTTGTGGGCTTAGAGCCCGTTAGGGTTTTATTCATGTAATCTCCTATATATTGTGGTCAATAATAAATCATAACCTACGGGGTTTTCATTGTTTAACATGGTATCAGAGCGGGTCTGATCCTCAGACCTAGATGGCTATGTTGAGCCGCCTCCCCTAAACCAGCTCGTCAAACCCTAACCGCCACAAGAGACGTGCCACTGGTGGAAAGAAAAAGGCATGGAGGAAGAAGGCATGAAGTTGGTTAGAGACATTTGTCAAAAGTGCAATCGTGAAATTCTCTGTTGAAGAACAATTCTCTGGTGGTCAGCCTAATAATTTTGTTTACTAGTTAATGATGCTTGGATAAAAAAACAAAAAAAAGTTTTATGTTAATACAAATAATGCTTAAAAACGTTATTTATATTTTTCGACTCCTCTATGTTTTGAAGATGACAAAATGTAAAAACATCTACGATAAAATTAAAACGTTTACGTGTTATTAATCGTAAACTTCCATTTCGACATAAATCACTTAAGGTATGAATAAACAAATTATTAAACATGATTAGTGATCAAGAAAATATTTTTTCTTAAACATTACATTTTTACAAAAGTATTTTCACAAAAATAAAAATATACAAAATATTTTTATTTATAAAATAAATGTTTTATTTAATTATAAAAATTCAAATATGGTTTTCCCCCCAAAATAGAAGCTTCTACACCGGATTTAACCTTCCCCACTAAAAGACAAAAAAATAGAGCGTCTGCCTAGGGGCGGCCCCCTGATAGGCATGGCGGCCCCCAGATATATCTGGGACCGCCGGGACCGCCCACAGGAGACGTTGGTTTTTCCTGGCTATAAATACTACACTATTCCCTGCAGAAAAACACACCTTTTAGCACGAATTTTTCAGATCTCTCTCTATCTCTCTCAAACCTTCTTTCTCTCTTTAAATCTCTTGATCACTAACATAGTTTAATCTTGTTTTAAGTGATCCAATCTCATCTTCTACCTTCTTCCTTCTTCTATCAAGTGCAAGAGAAGAACACTCGTATTCGCCAAGAAACAAAGTGTTATAGATTAGTAATTTCTCATCTATTCTTCTAAGATCTAAACCTCTATTTTCTTGATCTTGTGTTTGTGTGTAAAATTAGATAGTGTGTAAATCCGATAGTGTAGATCTTGTGTTGGTTAGTATTTTAGTCCTTAAAATACATTGGTGAAGTGTTAGATTGGTTCTAGCTAAGATTAGGACTCGACATTTAGCTTAGTGTCGGAAAACAACGTAAGCGACGTGTAAACAGTTTTCTCCGCCTAAAGGGAGCTTGTTGACATAGTGAAATCTCGAGTCGGATACTCGGGGAGTGGAATAGGGCGAAGAAGAGCTTTGTAGCCGAACCACTATAAATCTCGGTGTTGTAGTTTGATTGTTCTATCTCTTTCCTTTCATCTTTTACTGACTCTTATATTTATCGTTTGTATTGTGATTGTGTTGCAAGTAGTTAGATACATTAGTAGTTCATATTGTTGGTTGATCTTGCATATATTTGAATCTACTATTTCTATAAGCAAAGTTTTTAAAACACCAAATTAACCGATAAACTATTCAATCCCCCTTTCTAGTTTCCACAATTAGTATTAGAAGCCAAGGTCACTCAAGATTTTTAAAATATATTGTATTTTAAAGCTTTGATCGATCTATAGATTCGGACAAATATCTAGAAGGGCAATCTATGCAAAGACCACCACTTTTCGAAAGCGATAATTTTATCTATTGGAAAAATAGATTCGAAACGTATGTAAAATCAAAATAGATGAGGTTGTCCCTTTTGAAAAACAAAGTGATGAACTTAAGAAAAGACTTGCGAAAAATAACGAAGCTAAAATGGTTATTTACAACGCTTTGCCTATAAAAGAATATGAAATAATTTTCATGTGTAACACGGAAAAGAAATTTAGAAAACTTTATTAATCGCCCATCAAGGTAATAGCCAAGTCAAAGATAACAAGATTGACCTTTTGGTACCACAATATGAACAATTCGTCATTCCGAAGACGAATCTATATATGGTGCTTTTGCTAGATTAATAATATTATTACTAGTCTAAAAGCTCTTGATAAAGGTTACTCTAGCAAGAACTATGTTAGGAAGTTTCTTAGAGCTCTACATCCAAAATGGAGAGCAAAGGTCACGGCAATTAAAGAGTCAAAAGACTTGACATCACTATCTCTTGATGAACTCATCAGGAACCTAAAAGTTCATGAAATGATCATCAAGAAAGATTCCTAAATAGTCAAAGCTAAAGGAGAAAGGAGATCTCTTGCTTTAGAGGGTAAGAAGGAATCTAGTGACGAAGAATGTTTGACTTCTAGAAGTGAAGAGGAAGAGTACGCCATGGTGGTTAAAGACTTCAAGAAGTTCTTCAAGGGAAGAGTAAGGTTTGTTAGACAACCAAGGAATGACAAAAAGACATTCCAAATAAGTCGTGATGACAAGAACGGCAAAAGTGATAGGAAGTGTTTTAGATGCGGAGATCCAAATCATCTTATTGGAGAATGTCCAAAACCACCAAAAGACAAGAATAAAAGAGCATTCGTCAGAGGTTATTGGAGTGATAGTGGTGAGGAAGATAATGAAAAGGCTAAAGACGAAACATGTCTCATAGCTCAAGCATCTAATGAGGTATGTTCCAAATCCTCTTACTTTAGTGATGAAAATTCATCAATAGATGATTTTATTTTAGATAGCGAATATGATAAACTATGCAAGATGAGTCTAAAAATAATCACTAAGAACAAACAATTAAAAGCCGTTAGAAATAGTTTAGAAAACAAAATTAGTGAATTAAAAGAAAAGTTGTCTAAACTCGAGAAAAACAAGAGAGTTGATCTCGAATGTACAAAGTGTCAAATACTTAAAATCGACAACGAAAAACTCAAGGAGGAAGCTTTTAAGTTAACTCAATTTGAAAAGAGTACACATTCTTTAAATGAAATGTTGAGTAATCAAAAACCCTCCGGAGATAAATTGGGTATAGGGTTTAACTCATTTGAAGTATCAACAAGCAGGACTAAGGAAATAAAAATTTTGAAATCTCAAAAGGAGACGTCCTTTGGTGGCGATCCCCCAATTGCTGAGGGCGGCCCTCAGAATGCACAGACGGCCCCCAAAGCAAATCAGGGACCGCTAGTTTGTTCATCAGAAAAAGAAAAATCTGTTAATTTAAAAAAAAAATCATTTTGGGTCCAAGACCAAAACATATAATGGTTAACAATGTAAAAATTCCCGTTGCTAGTGATAATGAAGTTAAACAATTTTATAAACCATCGTTAAAACCCGAAGTTGGATTTTATAAACCAAATTTTAGGTCAAAAACTCCACCACCTAGAAGAGTTAATAATCATTATCCTCGTTCTAAGACACCGCAACCAAAAAAATGTTGGTCGACAAAACCAACCTCATGGCTTTCCAGTAACTTAGAATAACTTCCAACCTCAAAGTTACATGCCATGGGGAATGTGTCCTCCATTTCCACATCCCAATCAAATACATCAAATGCAAAGGATGTTTAGCACTAACAACTTTGGACACATAAGATATTGGGGACTAAATGTTTGAGTTGTTGTCCTATATAAATAGATATGCCTTGTAGTCGACTTGGAACCCAATAAGTGGATAAAAGATAGTGGATGCTCTAAACACATGATGGGTAACCGAAAGCTCTTCTCACCCTACAAGGCATACAATGGAGGTAACGTCATTTTTGGTAGTAATCTTCGCGGTAACACCATTGGCAAAGGTACGATTTCTAATAACTCTCTCAATATAGATAATGTAGAACATGTAGATAACTTAAGATTTAACTTACTAAGTGTAGGTTTAATATGTGATAATAAATGTAGAGTAACTTTCTCTGAACACGATAGTGAAATCACTAAGGACGGTAAGGTTATAGGTAGAGGTATTAGGAAGAAAGGCTTATATGTGATGAAATTAGGAAATAAGCTGAAAGATAAAATTTATCTTACAATGATTGATGAAAACTCCACTTTGTGGCATAGGAGATTAGGTCATGCTAATATGCGTCTCATTCAATCGTTAGCCTCTAAGAAACTAGTTAGAAACTTACCTAAGCTTAAGATTGATCAACACTTTTGTGATGCTTGTAAAATTAGAAAACAAGCTCACGCTAGTCACAAAGCTAAGAATGTAGTCTCAACGACTAGATGCTTCAAAATTCTCCATATGGATCTCTTCAGTCCATTCGTCGTACAGAGTTACGAAGGAAACCTCTACACCTTAGTAATAGTAGACGACTATTCTAGGTACACTTAGACAAGATTCTTTAAAACCAAAAACGAAGCATTCAATCAATTCGAAATATTTAGTAGAAAAATACAAAACCAATTAGGATGTCCAATAATGTCAATTAGGACGGACCACGGTAGGGAATTTGATAATAAAGTGTAATTTGGAGAGTTTTGTAATGCCAACGGTATTACACATAACTTCTCGGCTCCACACACACTCTACAATCAAATGGCATGGTAGAAAGGAAAAACAAGACACTACAAGATATGAGTAGAACCATGTTGAATGAACAATCGTCACCACAAAAGTTTTGGTGTAACACCGTAGATACTTCAACATACATCCTCAACCGAGTCCTAATTAGAGTCATCTTATGTAAAACACCTTATGAACTCTTGAGAGGTAGGAAACATACTATTGATTACTTTAAAGTGTTTAGAAGCAAGTGCTTCATCTTAAACAACAAAGACTACCTTACTAAGTTTAACCCAAAGTCATACGAATGTGTCTTTCTAGGATACTCCTAAAATAGTAAAGCCTACATCATCCTAAACAAACATACCATGGAAATCTAAGAATCACTCAACGCGACATACGATGAAAATCCTCCACCCACTAAGACATCACCCTTGGTGGATGATACTTAGATGAAGAAGAAGCAATTAAGGTTACCGAAAAGAAGAACCTAGAAAATGACATTGAGGATGAAACTTTAGAAATTAACGGGATAGTCAATATTAAAGAATGTAGGAACCATCCTTTAGAGAAGGTCATAGGAAACCTTAACCAATGAACTCTTAAGTCTCACACCCAAAACCAAAGTAACTTCTTTTGTTTTATATCAACTATAAAACCTAAGAATGTGAATGAAGCCTTAAAGGATGAAAGTTGGATAATTGCTATGCAAGAAGAATTAAATCAATTCATTGCAAACGATGTTTAGGAGTTAGTACCACAACCTAAGAATATGACAATCATAGGAACTAAATGGGTGTATAGGAATAAGTTAGACGAGAATGGCGTTGTATCTCGTAATAAGGCTAGGTTAGTCGCCCAAGGTTATAATATACAAGAGGGCATTAATTATGATGGAACTTATATACCAGTTGCTAGGTTAGAGTCTATTAAGATCTTATTAGCCTATACTTGTGCTTTAAATTTTAAATTATTCTAAATGGACGTAAAAAGTGCATTCCTGGACGGTTTTATCAATGAGGAGATATACGTGACACAATCTCTGAGATTCATTAATTTTGAAAAACCAGACCATGCTTATAAACTCAAGAAAACTTTATATGGTCTTAAACAAGCACCCAAATCTTGATATGATAGATTAAAAGCATTTCTTATTAAACATGTATACAACATGGTAATGGTAGATAACATACTTTTTTCAAAGAAGAAAAGTTCAAATCTCATCATTGTTCAAATATATGTCGATGACATTATATTCAGTTCGACTTGTCAAGACATGTGTGATGACTTTGCCAAAATCATTCATGATGAGTTCGAGATGAGCATGATGGGTGAACTTAACTTCTTTCTTGGATTACAAATAAAACAAATGGAAGATGGTATCTTCTTTAATCAATCTATATATATTAAAGAAATACTAAAGAAATTTAGCTTAGAAGATTTTAAACCAATAAAAATCCTCATGTCCTTAGATACTAAACTCACGAAATACGAAGAGCGTGAGTCGGTAGTGAAACGCCCCTTTTTTGACTAAAAATTTAACCAAGAATCTAAAACTTTGCGGAAACGTATGACCGAGAGTGACCTTTTGTCATTCCTTAATATAATTTTTAAAATACATTACAACTAGAACCTTGAAAGTTTCATTATCATAAAGTAGACTTCATAAGCTTTCCAACGATATAAGGAACTCGTTCTAACTCCTTACGGTTCGAATTTTATGGTAAAACAAAATTCGAAAAACTGCTGGCCCAGCCAGCCAGGCGGCAGAGATAGCCAGCCGGGCGGCTAGAGGCCAGCCAGACGGCTGAGAAGCCTAGTCGGGTGGCTCCCTACTCCTGGACATACACCTAAACTTATTTTGGACACTTTATTACGAAAAGCTAACTTCTCGAACTTGATATTTCATAAAAATCTCCAGAATTCATTAAAACTACATAATACATCATATCCATAATTGTTTGTGGTCTAAATGACCTAAAACATATAAACTTACGGGTTTACCAAACACCCCGTTTTGACCCGTTTGCATACATTATTAATCCATTTGCATTCCTTCATATACAAGACCATAACAAAAGACTTTGATACTTGACACTAACATTTACAAACCATTTCACGTTACTTTGGGGTTTCAACATCGTTTAGAGCTCGGTATCTATACTAAGCTCATACTTTAACATACTTTCATTTCTTCCACATAGTATCCACAAGTCTTTATATCCAAGATTACATGATCCGCGTTACCTACAAAAGCACTCAACAACTAAAGGGGTAAGCTTACGCTTAGTAAGTACCCCGACATATAACATATAATCATATATACATCATCACATTATCAACATAAAATCCGAACTTAGTCCACATGACAATATTTTATCCAAACTTTCCTCGCTTCATTAGTACAATAATAACTTTTGCATACATCCTAACCATAGCATAACAATGATTCATACTAATTATACATCTTTAATACAAATCAAAATACATACCATAGCTAGTCTAATGCCATTAGACTAACACTCATATATCTAATCACCAAATCTCTAGCTTATGCCCATTCTAAATCAAGGTTCCTATGCTCTTGATACATTCAATCATAACAAAAACATGATAAAACATATATATAACACATGTTATAATCCAAGTTACTTACCGTATTCCAAGCTAAATTTCAATAAGGCCATCATCATCCTTGCTTCCTAAACCATAACCATTAACCATTCATTATCACAAAACAATAGATAGTAAGGGATTATATGACTCATTCTCACCCTTCATCATTACTTAACATCATATGATCATATGATGAAACCTTCAATTATCAATTTCACTAAAATCATGAATTAACCTTAAACCCAATATCACAAACACTTTAATTATTGCTTTAGAAACCTAATTACCCATAACCCCAATTTGGGTGTATAAACCCTAACTCATAATTCTTTAATTAACTCAATTAAGGTTACTTAATTATGTAGGAGATTATTGCTATGAACTTAGCCCTTGAATTGGAACATTAAACTCTTCATAAATTGATCATCAAGTTTCACCTCTTTCTCTCCTTTTTCTTGATGGCTCGACACTTCCCACACACACATAAGAATACCAAAACTTTTTAGAAACCTGAGAAATATCTAGATAGTTGGCACAAGTTTGTCTTATTGACACAATAGGTCTCTCAAGTCTCTTTCCTTCATATTTGGCTACATTAACTTATATAGATTATTTACCACTTAACAACTTTAGTCCTTGAAGTCATATTCTTCCTAGTTGTGACACATCATATTTTCTAAAACCATTTACATAATATTTAGACTTATAGTTTGACTATCGGGTTTGACTAACCAATCACAAAAAGCTTTCAAACTTATAAAGTCATAGTCAAACTCATTATATGGCATTATCGTAATAAAATACCTAAAAACTAGTTTTGGAGTGTTACAAATCTACCTCCCCTTATTTAGATTTTGTCCTCGAAATCTCTTTGTTAAACTTTTATAATCATTCACTCACCTTTCTACATCCTAAGTCCATATCATAGCCATGATGTCAATTTCTAACAATCAAACATACACACAAGACTAATTCGCTGATCGCAAAATCAATTAAGTCTTAGTTATTCAACTAACAACTTAACTTAAACACATAATTTCAACTATTCCTAATGACACCGAGTCATTAATAACACATCACATTATGCGAATTCTCCATTTGACGTAAAATTCTACAAAAACAATTTGCCACTTCATAAACTTATCTAAATTTTCCAACATCAATGACTTGTCATTTGGAAAAATTACTATTTTGACTTTATATAAGTCAAACTTCAATGTCACTTCCATGCCATTAATCAATGCAATAAAATGACCTAAAGTCATTTATCAATCAATCTTACATTATAGTCTAGATATTATTAATTCACATAGAATCACTTATCTCAAAAGCCGGTACTTCCTTACCAGCTTCTAACAAGTACCATCTAAAAGGCACCAACAATTCCAACTCTATCATTTCTTAAGCAATTTTCTTTTTTAATTTCAGGAATTATCTACCCGATTATCTTCTTAACTTAAGACGCACACTTCATTCTAGGCATCTACTTAAGGTTTGATACAAAACTCTCATTTCTCTCATTTCTTAAGCCATTGAAACTTCCATTTACTTCCATTTACATCACAATTTAACCCGACATATAACATATAATCATATATACATCATCACATTATCAACATAACATCAGAACTTAGTCCACATGACAATAGTTTATCCAAACTTGCCTCGCTTCATTAGTACATTAATAACTTTCGCATACATCCTAACCATACCATAACAATGATTCATACTAATCATACATCTTTAATACAAATCAAAATACATACCTTAGCTAGTCTAATGCCATTAAACTAACACTCATATATCTAATCACCAAATCTATAGCTTATGCCCATTCTAAATCAAGGTTCCTATGCTCTTAATACATTCAATCACAACAAAAACATGATAAAACATATATATAACACATGTTATAATCCAAGTTACTTACCTCATTCCAAGCTAATTCTCAATAAGGCCATCATCATCCTTGCTTCCTAAACCATAACCATTAACCATTCATTATCACAAAAACAATAGATAGTAAGGGCTTATATGACTCATTCACACCCTTCATCATTACTTAACATCATATGATCATACTTTGATCATATGATGAAACCTTCAATTATCAATTTCACTAAAATCATGAATTGACCTTAAACCCAATATCACAAACACTTTAATTATTGCTTTAGAAAAATAATTACCCATAACCCTAATTTGGGTGTATAAACCTTAACTTATAATTCTTTAATTAACTCAATTAAGGTTACTTACTTATGTAGGAGATTATTGCTATGAACTTAGCCCTTGAATTGGAACCTTAAACTCTTCATAATATGATCATCAAGTTTCACCTCTTTCTCTCCTTTTCTTGATGGCTCGACACTTCCCACATACACATAAGAATACCAGAACCTTTTAGAAGCCTGAGAAATATCTAGATAGTTGGCACAAGTTTGGCTTATTGACACAATAGGTCCCTCAAGTCTCTTTCCTTCATATTTGGCCACATTAACTTATATAGATTATTTACCACTTAACAACTTTAGTCCTTTAAGTCATATTCTTCCTAGTTGTGTATAACAACCCATAATTTTCATCAATGTAAATATCCATCTATTAAATTATATGCAATGTACTATCCATCTATTAAAGTATATACTACCTTTTTATAGGGAAATTTTTTGCTTTATTCCATTATGTAACATAGTTTACATAACTAAAGTAAACGAGCTCACGCAACCTCCACTAATGCCATCTATGTCTATATTTATATCATGTAAACATCCTAATATGTCAAGTATATATCTTAATATCATTTTTACCAAGTACATTATCCATTTAACGTACCATTTACAACGTTATTCCAAAACAAGCATTATACGTTAACGTTTATTCCAAAAACCCTAATTACATGTCAAAACAAGTGTACAAATGTTCAACGCATGTGTACAAATTACAATGCCAAGCTTTTGAATATCTTTTCCCTCCTAAACCCTTATACAACCTTCTAAAGCTCAATGTACAAGTTAATTGTGCATGAAATACAATTAGGTCATTTTACCTCCTAAATCATGTTTATATCTTACCACCACTTTAACACAAGGTACAAACACCCAATGCACAACTCCTAAACCCTAAAACTAATCCCTAAATCATTCTGAACCCTAATCCTAAAACCCCAATTCATCTAACCCTAAACCAAAATCATAAAACCATAGCAAACTCATTACACCTTAAACTAGTTCATAGTTTTCAGAATCTGATCCGTTAATAAAACATAAGATCTGGGCAAAATCAGTAGGTTCTGGGTATTAAGTAAAAACACTAGGTTGTAGCCCTATGTCTTGTGATCATTTTTCCGATTGAATCACCCCGATTCGACGTCGGATGAATTAGTTATAGCCGAAATGGCAAAGGTGCGCAAATTCTGCACACCTGTAGTAAATGATTGATATCTCTAGATTTTTGTATAGTAACCCCTGAATATATAAAACCAAAAGTTGTAGAGGACTCAAATATCTAACCATGCTCATTAGTTTGAGGTTGATCGGAATTACGGTTTGTAAATGGCAACCAAATTACCAGGACTGATGTTGGCTGTCCAAAAACAGCCATGTATAAACTAAATAAACACCTCAAGCTCCTCCATGACTCACCACCACCTTCATCACCATGACCTCACCACCACATCACCATCACTCCAGCACCTTACAAGCACCCCCATCACCTCCTTGTAAGCTACTACCACAAGTTGCACACTAAGTAAGCTACTTGTCACCATCTTTGATTTTTGAACCATCACCACCTCCCTACACCTCTTCGTAGCTTTCTATTAGTCACCATGACAGCCCTTGGCCACCACACCAAGTAATCTGGGTGCCTACTCCAAGAAAACTTGGCCCTTAAGTCATTTGAGCCCTATATAAGCCGAACACACACATACACTTTCATTTCATCCTCACAACTCTTTTCCACCTTAAATCTAAGTTCAAACCAAGTTCTATCAGAAGTAAGGAAGCCAGGGAAGAAGTACCCAGCCCTTAGAAGCCAAGAAAACAAGAGAAGAAAACCATTGAAGTCATTTCCTAGGCGTACGAACCCAAAACCCTCATTTCGACCCGTTTAAGCTCAAGTAAGCTCAATTTCTTGTTCAATAAGCTCACATTCTGTTTTAAGTCTTCCATAAGCTCTATAAGATCATGTGTAAACTTTTGTTTAAGCCCTTGAACCACAAAACCATATGGTTTGGTTTTCCTAAACCAAACGAACCCATTTTGGTATTTTCAAGCTCATAAGCTCTTTTCATTAGTTCAAGCTCGTAAAACTTATTCATTCTAACTTATTTTGGCTTATTATAATAAGCTATAACCTGCAAATTACTTTCTATATTGAAAAATATCAATATTATGGATTTTGGACTTGATTTGCAAATATTTTCATGCATAGGGGTATATATCGTAACTTTCTGAAATTTATAACTAGAGGGGCTGAAAATGTCATTATTCCAAAGTTATAACTATGAGGGGTTGTTTTGCCAAGTTCTAAAGTTAAAGGTTTAAATTATATATACTTTTTATATAAAGGACTAAACTTGTAAAAGTTTATAAACCAAGGGTATATATTGCCATTTTTGCATTTTAAAGGTATAAAATGAAATATTTTTATATTAGTTATAAAAATATATATTAATATTATAAGACTTGATTTTATTAAAACCCGACACATTTATCATTATTAATCATCGATCGACGCATTATAAAACAATTACGTTATATATTTAACGTAACTTATCATCGACTAGCTTTTGAAGAAACTTAAAATCTTATCGTATCACGTTACTAGGGAATTTTATGTGAGGGGTTTCATTTGAGTATACGTTTTGATGAGTTTGTTGGATTTACGATTTAAAGTGTCCTAGCTCCACAAACGTCTACTGCATGACCTCTGAATTATGATAGCCCGAACAGTGATACAATATTTCCATAAATTAATAAATCAAAGTAAGATGTATGTTAAACTTTATAAAGTTTTGAAAACATAAACAATCACACTAAGACGTGACATATTACCCAGGTTGCGTGACAAGGCAGTTACTTTCACTTGATATACTTTTGCCATCAATCAGATTTTCCCTGTTAAGGTGAGTTCATAGCCTTGTATTTTAAATCTTTTGAATACTTTATAAACCCGCGAGGGGGATACATGCTTAAACCATGAATACAAGTGTTTTCCAACTGTATGCTATCCTGATTTATTATTGCCTAAGTCACCTTTAATGCCAATATTTCTTAATCATGAACCATTAGTCACTTGCGAGTGAACACAAATATTATGGATAGATCTATCGGGGTGTGACGACTCCCGCTGGTGTGCCTATAGTTTCTGGTACCAATAGCACTATATTTGATTATAATGGGTAACTTTGGCAAGTTACCTTTCCACGAGGACATTTGTTCCTCAACCAATGTCACTACGGTGATTTCCATGTTAACGTATTGATATCATGAGCTTAGGGCAATAACACTGTTTTCAATAATAATTGTACTCATTGCAATTATTACACTTATGGGTGTATAACAACGTAACCCACTATGACTTGTATTCAACTGTTTATCATAAACCTATGAATTTCACTCAACCATTGTGTTGACTTTTTAGCATGTTTATCTTAGGAAATTGAGCAACTTATGGCACGGAGTGACACAGAGTTGAAGATGGCTAAATTGTTATCATTCAAACCTTGTGTTTCTAGATTTTGGGACATCTCTTTTGTAAAAACTCTGATGAAATAATGAATGATAACTTATCTTTTAAAAACGTTTTTTTTGAGTCGTTTTATATGATTATGACTGTTGTACTATGAAATAATACCCCAGAGTAGCTTCCGCTGCTATATGTCAAAAATGGGGGTGTTACATTGTGACACATCATATTTTCTAAAACCATTTACATAATATTTAGACTTATAGTTTGACTACTGGGTTTGACTAACCAATCACGAAAAGCCTTTAAACTTATAAAGTTGTAGTCAAACTCATTATATGGCATTATCATAATAAAATACCTAAAAACTGGTTTTGGGGTGTTACAGGTAGATAGTACCAAGTATCGAGGCATGATAGGTAGTTTACTCTACCTAACGACAAGTAGGCCCGATATCATGTTTAGTGTCTGCCTTTGTGCACGCTTCCAAGAGGATCCCAAAACATCTCATCTTGAAGCGGTTAAGCGTATCTTCCGATACATTAAAGGCACTACGCACTTAGGATTATGGTATCCTAAGGGGACCGACATAGAAACCGTAGTATATGCCGACTCTAATCATGTGGGAGATTATGTGGACCGAAAGAGCACTAGCGGTATTTGTACGTTCGTGGGATGTTGTTTAACATTTTGGTTCTCGAAGAAACAAACCGCTCTTGTTGTATCCACGACCGTAGCCGAATACGGAAGCGCCAGAAAGGCATGTCAACAAGCACTATGGATGAAACAAGCTCTTATCGACTACGACATTCGACTCGACGACGTTCCGATCATGTGCGACAATAAAGGCGCGATTGACCTTAGCAAAAACCCAGTGCAACACTCGCGGACTAAACACATTGAAATTCGTCACCACTTTCTTCGAGACAATGTCCAGAAAGGACATATCTCTATTGAAAAAGTCTCGTCCGTGGACAATATCGTCGACATTCTCACCAAACCCCTTAAACGTGAATCGTTTAACTATCTACTTCTTGGTTTAGGAATGATGGAACACATTCCATAAATCGTTCTCTTCTTTTCTTGTAGTCTCGATTCTATTCTGTGTTCCACTCCGTGTCGTGACAACTTAATTACTTCATCCGAAGTATTTTAAGCATTTTTAATTCGTGATATGCAAATTAAAACGTCACTCCTTTCGTAAAATTTTTGTCAAATTTAGAGTCTAAAACCCTCTTCTGAATACGGCCCCCATATCTAGGGCGGCCTCCTGATTTAATAAGGTGGGCCCCATATCGATATGGGACCGCCACCAGACGAGACATATGTCTGTCTTCTCACTTTTGTTAAACACAAAAACAAACACCCCTTCTCTCTAACTGCAGCTACGAAAACACACAAAACCCACCAAACCTTAAAATCAACCATTAAAACTCAAATTGAAGATCAAATCAACACCAATAATCAATTCTAACATCATAAAGATCATCAATTGTAAGTTATTTTATCTATTTTTTTTCCAATTCGTGTCTAGGGTTCATGTTGAACAAAAAATCATAATTGGGTACTTTTCATTTTTCTTTTAATTGTATGCAATTAGGACTATAATAACACATTGTATAACTAATATGCTTCCCATAGGATTTTCATAATTGAGTGTGTTTGTCAAATTTTTTGTTATGAACAAAAACACTAATTTTCTTTCAAAATTACTCATGTTAGGAACACCATACAAATGTATTAATGCATTGTTAATACACTCTAAAAACGTTTTTGCATTCATGCATAATGATCTCATGAACATCATTCGAAATATTTAATCAATGAATATTTTTGACATGTTTAGATGAGCAAAATTAAATTAAGGAGTGTTTGGGTTAACTCATAGGTTTTTATTTTAGAGTCAAGTTAACTGCAACTTTACATTTGTTGCATATAGGCACACACTAGCCATTGTTCTAAAAGGATTTGAAAATTAAGAATGACACACACTAAAACTTTTATATTATTGTGTTTAGGTAAAAAGAATGTCTTAAAAAGAACTTGACTATAGCAAAATCTACATCACATAAATCTCAAATGAACCATACCTTCCAAATCATCTACATCATATAATTCATTATCTAGAGTCTAGGACAATTCATGAAGGACGTTTAGCCACTTCTAAATTTATTCTTCATGATGACATTCTTTCCATGTTTCAAGTAATTAAACTTCAAATCATGTTTGAGGTCTACGAACAAATTTGTCCTAGGTTTCTGATGGAATTTTATTCTTCAGCAGATGTCATAAGAAATAATGACCAAACAATTTCTTTAAAAAGTTGGGCATTAAAAGGATCATTTATACTCTCTCCCTTGCTTACATTTTGTTCACCTCATGTGAAAGAGATTGCACCTACTTAGAAGATTCTTCTCTTGAATCTCTTAGAGCCAATCAAGAAACAAATAATCCTTACCAAACATACATTCCAACACAAATGAAATCATACAAGCCATCACAATACTAGGAAAGACCGAAATCCCAAACAAAATTCACAAAAATGAACTTTGGCATGACATGCTATCTTGGAATGAAATCATTCAAGATAGTGCTTTTGATATTGGAAACAACTCCGATTTCCTTCCTGCATCTTCATGTCACATGATTTATAACATCATGAGGAGCATACCTTACAATTTTACCTACTTCGTAATGAAACGAATTGTAAGCATCAAGAATCAACCAAACTTTCCAATGCCTTATGGCATGTTACTAACTCGTCTTTATAACTACCTCATTGAAATGAAACCTAAACTCAAAAGATTCAAATACATAACATACCCTCCCTTCATGAAAACTTGGAAGCATCCGGATGGGATCTATGATGACGCTTCATCATCAACAATTGAGTATTACAGTGATGATTAAGTAATCATGAAAGTTATTTAGGACAATTTCTTCATAACATACTTGTTTCTATTTTGAATGCCACTTGAACTATTATGTCTATCAAATTTGATACATACATACATATATATATATATATATATATATATATATATATATATATATATATATATATATATATATATATATATAGGGGCGCATTATATGAAGAACCATATTTAGGTGCAGAACTTTACAGAACTTTTCTAGACCAATCACAATTTAGTAAACATTAAAGATTTTAATTTATCAAAAAGGGTATAATAGTAAAACACTCTTTTTATTTTCTTTTTGAATTGTTTAATTAAAAAATGTTTTCTAAAATTCCTTAAATTTAGTAATTAAAAATAAATAAATTTTTATTTTTTTTCAACGTACATGTTTTTAAAAAAAATGGTACATGCGTGTTTTTCAAGAAAAATTAATTTAGATCTTTTATAATGAACAATTGTTTAGAGTTTTAAAATATTTTTCTACAAAAGATAATTGCACATGTCTAAAAGAAAAAAAAATCATATTAAATATAATTCAAAGATCATAAAAAATACAATTCAAATACAAATTTCTAAAAGAAATAAAAAAATCTATTTATTGATTATACATGTATGCATTAATAAAATTTAACACAACTAAATTCGGCGGTATTCATATATGTACATCCATTTCTCCTCATTAAATACTTTCGCGATTTTTGTATGTACGCGTATACGAGTACGCTATTGCACTTGTATCTCATTCTACACTTGTGTCGTTAAATCTTTATCATGATCTTCAATACCTGAAATTACAAATAATCATTATTAATTCTTTATCATGAACAAAACACATATGCACAATGTAAACATATATCAAACTCAAAAAAATATACGCACACACATTATATTAATTTTATATCCATCATAAAACACATATGTACCTTTCTATTAATTTTATGTTAACCTTGAAACACGTATGCACAAAATTTAATATCAAATGAAATTCTTTTGAAATACAAATCTATCTTGTTAAATATAGACGTGCACGCCATTAAAACATGTGTGCACTCTTTTAAAAACATACGTGCACGCTTCACTTTTCTCATCAAATTCATTGGAACATATGAGTACCCTTCTAAAAGAACATATATGCACGTTGCGCTTTTTCGTCAAATTCATTGAAACATATGAGCACCATGCACTAGTACAGAAGTAACGAACAATATCCTATAAAATAAATGAGGAAGGTAACTATTTAACCCTAATATATTCGTTACTGTTTAATGCAATTTCGATAAAGAGAATACAAAAACACTTGCTTGACAGCCTGTGTCGTGCTACGCCTCTGAATCTTTTTTATTTACTAAGTAGTTGATCAACTAGGCAAGCTCCAATGCATCCTAATTTATCCAGGGCCGGCTTTGAGGGTGTGCGGGATGAGCGACCGCACAGGGCTTCAAAAGTTTTAGGGGCCCTAAAATAGGGTTTTTAGATAGATAGGTTACCTAACTATCAACTTTTGTTCGCCTAAGTTACTAAACTTTTTTTTGTTTATTTGGGTTACTGGACTATCAAAACCGGTTAAATTTGGTATCGAACTATCGGTGACCGGTTGCTAGTGTTAATTCCCAGTTACATCGCCAACGTGGCATTTGACTTTTGATACAAATAAGTTACTGAACTTTGCGAAACTACAAGGACCAAAGAGTAACTTATAGAAAGTTTATGGGTTTATGTTGTAACTTTAGAAGATAGTTAGTTAGAGTCAGTTTTTATCTTTTCCCGCTCAGTTTTTATACACACATTCTTGTATACACATTTTTATACACGGTTTTATACACAAAAAGTTGTATAAAAACGTGTGCATAAAAACGTGTAAAAATGTGTGTATAAAAACGTGTGCATAAAAACGTGTAAAACGTGTGCATAAAAAATATATATAAAATTGTGTGTAAAAAAACATGTAAAAAATGTGTGTATAAAAACGTGTATATAATGTGTGTATAAAAGCGTGTATAAAAATGTGCATATAAAAATGCATATAAAAACATGGATAAAAACGTGTATAAAAACATGTATTTTCTAGAGGTATTTTTAGATGAACAAAACAACAAAGTTTAGTAACTTGAGCGAACAAATTCGCAAAGTTGAGTAACATACATGTCAAATAACCTGATAAGTTTCTGAGATGGATAATTAGGCCCACAAAGAGCTGACGTAGAGAAGGTCAAAACATAATATCCCAGTTGCCAGTATACGAGGTAACCTGAATGAACACACTTTTGTTGTTCGGTAACCTTAAAGTCAAACTTCGATAGTCCAGTAACCCAAATGAACAAAAAAAAAAGTTTAGTAACTTAGGCGAATAAAAGTTGATAGTTTAGTAACATGTCTATCTAAAAACATGTCTAGTTTATAATATGTTAAACATTTAGATAACTAATTTGCATTATATTTTATAAGCAATGACAGTATATATATAAAATTTCTTCTCGAAAAATCTCATTATGTAATTTCGCACAGCGCCTTCAAAAAATTCAGTATTTCAGAGACGACCTTGAATTTATCAAGCTCCCTATGCAACTTGTTCATTTACTTGTTTATTCATGATGAATGGATTGATTTGGGTGTTGCAAAATCTTAAACAGGTCATGTCAAAATACAAACCACTAGTACTAACATATATGCACTCTTACCATAACATATATGTACTAAGACATATATATGCACGCCCTTCATGAAACACAAATGCACATTCTTTCCCACTGTCATTATTATAAAAAAGCAACGAATTATATCTAAAAAAGATGCATAGATGTTCTACCTAAAAATAAACGAAAAATAAGTTCAGTACAAATGTAGATTACAACCTCTATCTAACAAAGTTTCAGAACAGGTCAAAAGTAACAAGACTTTAAACCAGACATTATCAGCTTTATAAAGGTCCTCAATATGTGTCTATAACTATCATTATGCAAAAACCAAGTTGGTCGTACCAGGCACAAGAACAAGTGAAGTAAAAGTAAGATATATATTTCCTCTTTCTTGATGAACAAAAACTAACCTTCCACATTCTTGTATCCATTCCTCAATCGAATATAATCGGATATTTTTATGGCCTCGTTTGCAAAAACAAAGTGAAACAATTCAAGGCATTCAAGTGATTGTTTGCGTGATTTAGAATGATGCATTAATTATGTCATGGTAATGAAACTGAATGTGTCGGAGAAATGACGAACATCTAATAGTCTAGTATTAAATTGATTATAATCTTTAATATATGATTAAAACTCTAATGTAAATGAAAAAAAGTTAACCATAGATACAGATGATGGAAATCAATTCACGGCAGCATCTGGTGGTTTATGTTTTGCTCGGATTCACGGTATGTTGTGGTGGTGACAGGGTGGGTAGGCTAGGGATTAAGGTGGGGGGAAGAAACTGATATCAAAATGAAAATGATCAGATCTATATATTTAATAGGTTTATGGAGAGATGAAATATATGTAGTACCTAAATTGCCCTTACAGCCTTTTGTTTAATTGAAAAAGAGTATCTCATCTTTTGTATAATTACAAATTTGACACATTTAATCTAAGCCTTTGATCAAACTCATCCAATGGCTCAAATTCATTTTAAGAGTTCTGTAAAGTTCTGCATCTAAAATGGGTTCTCAATATAACACTCCACTATATATATATATATATATATATATATATATAATATAAAAGTTCGGTTTTCGGTTCAGATTGTTAAACTCATATCCAACTCAAAAACCGAATTTATAGTTCTGTTCGATTTTGGCAAATTCGGTTTAGTTATTAGTGTTGATTGTTTTCGGTTTTTCTGCTCACCCTATGGGACTATGGGTTTAGATATCGTGAGTGTTCACATTGTATTGTTCCTAGTTCCTACTTCCTAGTTGTTAAACTAATCCTACTTCATTTAAGTAAAGGTTTCTAATTTTAGTTGAACGCCCAAAATTTTGTTTTGTTTTTTTATTTATGATGAGTTCGGAATGATCGGTTTGTTGATGACATATTCAGTTTGTGCCTTTGTGATCTAGAATCGATTCAGCTTTTCAGTCATATTCAGTTGTTGGGCCTGGAATATGGGCTATATTTTGAGCTCCTTAACAAAATGATCGGAGTTGTTTTACATTTTTACTACTAGTACTTTCCAACTCTAGTACACAAACAAGCAAGGTTGCTCGCGCGTTGCTGCGAAGTATAATTTTTTTGCGAATCGATTTCGAATAAATATTGAGTAGAAATGTGTCTGCGCGTTGTGGCGGGGAAACTTCAACATTTTTTATAAAATCGTACGTATGTCAGAAGCATTGCAATATTTGGCTCGTTTTGTTCGCAAATTGAAGATCTTTCCGCGGGTATTTTTTTATACGAATGAATCGGTAGATATGTGTTATATATTTGATAAAGAAATTTTATTATATAAAAAAGTCGTAAATAGATAAAAGTTGAAGGTAAGTTTTGTAAAAAAAATTTCTATTCATATTAAACTTCATCATTTTTTATAAAACCGTGCGTATGAAAGAAGCATTGTAATATTAGACTCGTTTTGTTCGCAATTGGAAGATCTTACTGCGGATATTTTTTTATCTGAATGAATCGGTAGATATGTGTTATATATTTGATACATAAAGTTTATTATATAAAAAGTCGTAAATAGTTAAAAGTTGAGGGGACATTGC
>BQNB010021863.1:17767-63713 GCA_026074375.1 Tanacetum coccineum | reverse complement strand
TGATCCACACTTTTACAGATAAACCTATGAATTCACTCAACCTTTGTGTTGACTTTTAGCATGTTTAATTTCAGGTCCTAAAGTATAAGCTTGGATGGGAGCCATGATGGATATCAATGAAGATGGATTCTATGTTTATTTAAATTCAATGCACCTTTTATCTATAAAAACTTAAGTCACCTTTTGGTAGTATGAAGCTTTTGTTTAATTAAAAACGTATGTGGAAATGTTTTTGACTTTTAAAACATATGGGACCTAATGTATGAACTCTGATATTTTGCTATGGTATCGAATGAAATCTTATCTTAAAACGTCCATTTAAGGTCATTTCATATATCTTGATTGTTGTGCTTTGACGTAGCACCCCATTGTTACCATTCCGCTGCATACCAGAATTTGGGGGTGTTACAGGAAGCACCTCAAAAGATAACGATAAGGTTTCTAGTACAAAGAGAAGAAATGTACGAGATAAGTCTTTAAGCACATACATGCAAAACAAGATTCAAACTAGTCGAATCTGGTAAAAATGGTTTGAATCAAAACCAAATGTTGTTTGGTCTCATGTTAACACAAACACAAATGGTCAGAATAGTCGTTCATCTGAAAAACAATCGGTCTCTGTTAAAAAATGGGTAGTCAAATTGCCCACTTGTCCATGTGCTGTTTCTTCTTGTGTTGCAAGTAGTTCAGATTGTTCAGTGGATTGTTGATAGTGGTTGTTCAAAGCATATGACGGGTGATCGATCACTGCTGAAAAATTTCATAGAGAAATTCATGGGCACCGTTCGCTTTGGAAATGATAATTTTGTAGCAATCACAGGCTATGGTGATTATATACATGGAAATATCACTATTTGTCATGTATATTATGTTGAAGGTCTTGGACATAATCTCTTTAGCGTTGGATAATTTTGTGATGACAATTTAGAAGTGGTTTTTCGTTCTAAGACATGTTATGTGCGTAATCTGGAAGGAGATGATTTGCTTATAGGCAGTCGCAAATCAAATTTATATACTATCTCCATTTCTGACATGGCTGCTTCTTCACTCGTTTGTCTAATGTCTAAGGCAACTTCGACAAAGTCATGGTTATGGCATCGCAGACTTTCACATCTTAATTTTGGCACCATAAACGATCTTACCAGACTTGACTTGGTTGATGGTCTTCCAAAGTTTAAATATTGAAAATATCACCTTTGTTCTGCTTGTGAAAGAGGAAAAAGCCAGAAAGCTTCTCATCCACTCAAATTAGTTTCAAGTGATCACTCCAAATTGGAATTACTTCATATGGATTAATGCGGTCCAATGCTGGTAGCTTCAATCAATGGAAATAAGTATATTCTTGTGATCGTGGATGATTATTCTCGATATACATAGGTTTACTTTCTTCATTCGAAAGATGAAACTCCAGAGATTATAAAGAAGTTCATTGGTCAAGCTCAACTGAATTATAAAGCCAAAGTTTTCAAGATTCATACAGACAATGGTTGTAACATCCCGCTCTGATAGAGAGACAAAGAGTTACGTTATGGTGTCATATCAGAACATATAAACACAAGCGGAAGACTTTATTTAATAAATTATTGAACCAAAATCAAAATATCTTTCCAAACGTATAAAAGCCCAAACATAAAGGGTCTAAATGCAAAACTTCATAAGATAAAGGTCTTTAAAACATTATTCGAAAGGTAAAGGTTCTCTAGGGTAGGTCTTCTAACTCTTCCTACACACGTCTCTCATTTCCCAGCTTCGTGCTTAACACCTGCCGCAGGAAAAGAAAACGCGGCTGAGCGTTTGTTATTGTGTTATCCAACAAATAAACAAGATGATTCATGGAAAATGAAACCATAAGCAGACATTGGGGTCTTTATTGTATTCGGAATCATCAATAAGGTTCGAATCTATATACAGACGCACTAAAAGATTATGGAAACCATATTATCTCAAGTTTGACGAGCTCTCTAGCTATGGTTCTGATTACACGAATGTTTAGAATCCCGAGTTTCAACGATGCTAAATCATTAATTCTTCAGCAGAAACATAAATACTTCCATCTACAGGAATGATTTGGATAATTTGTTCGGTCCAATGTATGAAGAATATTTTGAGAAGAAGTTTTCTGATACACCCATCAATTCCGTTGCACAACTGACTCAAATTCATGAAGACTCGCCTTCTACATCTTCAATTATTGTTGGCGAACATGAGGCTCATCCTATTGTGACTACATCTGATGAACAAACCTCTCCAATCTCTTTAACTGAGGCTGATAATTTCAATTAAGAAGATTCTGTTGATTTTGATAGCGATATTATATTTGATTCACTTAATGGGAATGTTAATAGTGGCATTATTGAAAAAGATACACATGTTCCTGATCTATGTGCGTTAGAGTAATTAGCTAGAAATGCATATCAGGAAGCTGAAAAACAACAAATATTTGCTCAAAAAGTTAAAAAACAAAAAATGACTTTGACTAGTCAGCTTGAGTTGTATAAGGAAAGGGTTCGGGTTTTGGAAAACATAAACGGGGATAATAATTATCTAAACGAATTTCTTGTGGGTTATAATTCGAGCGCATAAAACATTTTAGTTCAACAAGCCCAGTCTTCAATTTGTTCCGTGATCGAGATATCATTCGAGATCTAGAAAACAACGAGGTAAATTATGATTTAGATGTCAAAGATTACCAAACGGAAAAATGAGGAAAGGAATTTTAAAAGGATTCATTCACTTTTTTTTAAAAGGCAAATGAGTGAATGAGGATTGATTTCAGGAACGGTGTTTAGATCTTGAGGCCAAACTGATAAAAAGAATGGTGGAGCTTATTTTGAAACTTGCAATTCCTTCAAGGATTGTTTATGCTTGGACCAGCCATTGTATGTGTGTATGATCCAGCAATTAAAAACATCGGTATATTAAAACAATGGTTTGGGGTACCCGAACTCCTCTTTTATACAACTCAAAGCAAGTAATTTCTCATATGTCCAAGTTATATCTTGCCTCTAGGTTTGGAAGTAATCAGAGGTTTCTGTGAATGTTAGAGATACTGAGGACACTCTTGATGATGCTTCCAAAAGTCAACAAAAAGTGTACGAAAAAATGAATGATCCAATTGCTATTGCAAATAAACCGAATTGTTGGACAATTGATTATGCACAAATAAATGCTCTCTATAAAGATTTTGTTCCTCAAAAAGAACTTTTTGCTGAGCAAAAATATTTTCCATCTTCTTTTATTCCTTACGACAAGAATTCAAATGCAACTCCTTCCATCCCGGCATTCAATCGCCGGGATGAGTCACCTTTGAAATTGAA
Source organism: Tanacetum coccineum (assembly GCA_026074375.1). Classification (NCBI taxonomy): domain Eukaryota; kingdom Viridiplantae; phylum Streptophyta; class Magnoliopsida; order Asterales; family Asteraceae; genus Tanacetum; species Tanacetum coccineum. Next base: position 60,396 of record BQNB010021863.1, on the reverse strand, counting down.
TTTGATAAATAAAAAATTGCTCTTTCAAAGGTTGTCTGGAATGATTCAAAAGAACTGTAAACGAGCATGCATTTTTTATAATCACCTGAGGAAATACAAACTTCAGTGATTTTTTTGTCAACGATATACTCAAACCATTGTAAACGAGTTTCAGTTATATTTTGAATTATTTAATACACTATTTCAGAGGGATATAAAGAGATGAAAGATGTTTTTGAGTCTACTCAGAAGTGAACTTTGTGAACTAGAGAAGCAAAATGATTTTTTGAAAGATCAACTTTTAGAAGTATCTCTCAAGCATGAAGTAGAATTAAGTGTGTTGCTAAATCATGAATGTGTAGGTAATTCACTTCATGCTGAAATTAAACAACTTAAAAAGAAATCCATTGAGATTCAAGAGGGTTTGCAAGATAAGAAAGAATAAAAATTCTTGAACGATGTTCAATGTTGATGAAAAGCAAAGTGGTTGTGATTTCGAAGTAAAGTTTCAACATGAATAAAGAAAACATAAATGGGATTTAGTTTTAGAATAAACAAACATAAATCCTCTTGTTTATTCTTGGATTTCAAAATGGAAATAAGAAACTTGAAAGATGTGAGATCGTGTCTTTGGATTTTACGGTTGCAGTCTTGATAATAGAAGTTACAATGTCAAATTAGAAGTATCGAAGCTTTTTAATTCAATCAAAAAGATCATCGGTTCAAACTCAAACTGGAAATGGACGAATTAATTGCTCATGTGCTCTGAGAAACATATGGGCATATGGTTGCTATTCGTGTGAGAATTAGAAATCGTTATTTACCATATCTGAATTAAAAACTAGACTGGCAAATGCTGAAAAAGGTAAGTCTGTAAATACTAAGTTTGACAAGACAAATGGTTCTCAACATCTTCTTTGTGTCACACCATTAAACAAACACATTATTCAAAAGAAAACGGATGTTCAAAAATCAAAAGAAAACCATGTCGTGTCAAAACCAGTCACTTTACAGACTTCACTGCCTAAACAAAGCGGGAGAGTGAATTCAGAACAAAATTGTCCAATAGCACTGGAATGTACAAAGTTGCCACAACACTCATGATCACACAAACAAACAAGGATAAGCATGAATTATCTATCTACAGGATTGAATGTGTTGATCTACGTTGTTTAGAAGACCAATGAGTAGAGTTCAATGTCATGACTAGTGTCTTAGCTACTCTAAGATGCCAGCAAGAATAGTAGCAGTTTACATTAGGAATAATAGCAAACAAATATACATCTGAAAATGTTATCTCAATACAAGAGATGTATTGGATTGTTGATGTAGCAAACGCTTTAAGCAAAAAACTTTGTTATGTGTTTCTTGTATGCAAAATGTACTTATTGCATGCCATGATGATCTGTTTTGCAAATTTTAAATTGAATGGTGCATTCGAATATTCGTAGAACCTTATCCACTAAATCTAGAAAATCTTATGATACTACTTATGTAATTCACAAGACTAGGTTTTCTAAGGAGTCGACCTATCTAAGTCTTTAGATACTACTTATGTAGTCTCCAAACCTAAGATTGATGTCGGAAGTACCTCAAAAGCTAACGATAAGGTTTCTAGTACAAAAAATGAAATTACGTGATAGTCTTAAGCACTTACCTGAAGAAGATTAAGATTCGAATAGTCGATTTCTGGCAAAAACAGTTTGAATCAAAACCAAATGTTGTTTGGTCTCCTGTTTTAAAACAAAATCGACCAATGGTCAGAGAGAATAGTAGTTCATCTGAAAAACAATCGATCTCTGTTAAGAAATGGGTAGTCAAATTGCCCACTTGTCCATGTGTTGTTTCTTCTTGTGTTGCAGGTAGTTCAGATTGTTCTGTGGATTGTTGATAGTGGTTGTTCAAAGCATATGACGGGTGATCGATCACTGCTGAAAAATTTCATTGAGAAATTCATGGGCACCGTTCGCTTTGGAAATGATAATTTTGCAGCAATCACAGGCTATGGTGATTATATACAGGGCAATATCACTATTTGTCATGTATATTATGTTGAAGGTCTTGGACATAATCTCTTTAGCGTTGGACAATTTTGTGATGGCGATTTAGAAGTGGCTTTTCGTTCTAAGACATGTTATGTGCGTAATCTGGAAGGAGATGATTTGCTTACAGGCGATCGTGAATCAAATTTATATACTATCTCCATTTCTGACATGGCTGCTTCTTCACCCGTTTGTCTAATGTCTAAGGCAACTTCGACAAAGTCATGGTTATGGCACCGCAGACTTTCACATCTTAATTTTGGCACCATAAACGATCTTACCAGACTTGACTTGGTTGATGGTCTTCCAAAGTTTAAATATGGAAAAGATCACCTTTGTTCTACTTGTGAAAGAGGAAAAAGAAAGAAAGCTTCTCATCCACTCAAACTAATTCCAAATGATCATTCCAAATTGGAATTACTTCATATAGATTTATGCAGTCCAATGCGGGTAGCTTCAATCAATGGAAAGAAGTATATTCTTGTGATCGTGGATGATTATTCTCGATATACATGGGTTTACTTTCTTCATTCGAAAGATGAAACTCCAGAGATTATAAAGAAGTTCATTGCTCAAGCTCAACTGAATTATAAAGCCAAAGTTTGCAAGATTCGTACAGACAATGGTACTGAATTCAAAAATGCAACTCTTAAAGCTCATTATGAAAAGTTAGGCATCATGCAACAATTTTCAACTGCTCAAATGCCTCAACAAAATGGAGTAGTTGAAAGACGTAATAGAAATCTTGTTGAAGCTACTTGAACGATGCTTATCTTTTCTTGCTTACCTGAATTTCTTTGTGCTGAAGCAGTGGCTACCGCTTGTTTTACTCAAAATTGGTTAATCATTCATACACGACATAACAAAACACCTTATGAGTCATTACGAGGCAGAAAGTCGAATGTTGAATATTTTCATGTGTTTGGTTCATTGTGTTATCCAACAAATGACCAAGACGATCTTGGAAAAATGAAACCAAAAGCAGACATTAGGGTCTTTATTGGTTATTCGGAAACATCAAGAGGGTTTTGAATTTATAATAGATGCACTAAAAAGATTATGGAAACCATAAATGTCAAGTTTGAAAAGCTCATACGAATGGCTTCTGAACACGATTGTTTAGAACCCGAGCTTCAACGATTCATAAATCATAATTCATCAGCAGAAGAAATAAATACTCCATCAAAAGAGGATTTGGATAATTTGTTTGGTCTAATGTTTGAAGAATATTTTGAAAAGACGTTTTCTGATACAACCATTAGTTCCACTGCACAACTGACTCAAATTCATGAAGACTCACCTTCTACATCTTCAATTATTGATGACGAACATGAGGCTCCTCCCATTGTGACTACATCTGATGAACAAATCTATCCAATCTCTTTAACAGAGGCTGATGAATTCAATCAAGAAGATTCTGCTCATTTTGATGGCAATTCATAATTTGTTTCATATAATCCTCCAAGTAGTGAGGAAATTAAGTCATCTACAACGGCTCTAGAGCCATCAAATGTGCAGAATTTTCACCAAGTACAACCCTCAACACACATTTGGACAAAAGTTCATCCTCTAGACCAAGTTATTGGTGACCCATCTAAACTTGTCATGACTCGCCAACAGCTACACACAGATTCTGAGGTATGCATGTATGCATTAACCGTCAGCACTATTAAACCAAAGAATATCAAAGAAGCTATGGCAGACCACAGTTGGATTGAGTCCATGCAAGAATAGTTGAATCAATTTGAGAGACTTCAAGTTTGAGAACTCGTTCTACGACCAGAAGGAAAGAATGTAATTGCTCTCAAATGGATCTGGAAGAACAAGTGTGATGCTAAAAATATTGTGGTTTGAAACAAAACTCATCTTGTGGCTAAAGGATACAAGCAGGAAGAAGGCATTGATTTTGAAGAGTCATTTGCTCATGTTGCTCGTCTTGAGGCTGTTTGGATGTTTATTGCTTATGCTGCTCATAAGAATATCATAATCTTTCAAATGGATGTTAAAATGACTTTTCTCAATGGTCCTTTGAAAGAAGAAGTTTATGTTAGTCAACCTGAAGGGTTTATTGATCCAGAATTCCCAGATCACGTCTACAGGTTGAAAAAAGCTCTATACGGTCCTTAAGCAAGCACCTCGTGCATGGTATGACAAATTGTCTTCTTTTCTAATCGAATATGGGTTTACTAAAGGTATTATTGACCTGACTTTTTTCACATGACGTCACGGGGAAGACATATTCCTTGTTCAAGTATATGTTGATGACATTATTTTTGGTTCAACAAATCAAGATTTTTTAAAACGTTTTGCAAACTATAAGAAAAAAATAATTTTTGAAATTGTGTCAGGATGTATGGGTGAACTAAAGTTCTATCTTGGTCTTCAAGTTTTCATCAATCTCCATAAGTGCATATTCATAAGTCAAGTCCACAATATGCAATTAAGTTGTTAAGAAACTGGTCTAGATGAAGTGTCTCAAGAGTTCACCTATGGCAACGGAGAGGCTAGATGTGATTTACAAGGCACTTCCTATGATCAAACGACTTATCGTCGTATGATATGAGGGCTTATGTACCTAACAGCCAGTTGTCCAGACATTGCTTTTGCTACTTTTGTATGTGCTCGTTATCAAGCACGTCATACGGTCAAACACCTCAAAGAGGTTAAACGGAATCTATTCTGGTACCTGAGACAATCCTTATAACAAGGGCCTATGGTATCCGAAGGATCCATATTTGAACTAATTGCATATTAGATGCGGACTACAGGATGTAAAGTTGATTGTAAAAGCACCATAGGAGGATTGCAGAATTTCTAGGTGGAAACTCAGAGTTGGAGTTCAAAGAAAACATGATTGTTACTGCGATGTCTACTGTGAGGCTGAATATGTTTCATCTGTCTACATGCTGTTGCACTAAGTTATTTGGATGCGAACTCAACTGCTTGATATGGATCATGTTACAATCGATTCCGATGTACTGTGATTCAAAGAGTGCCATTGCTATCTATGCAATCCAGTCCACATTCTTAAGACAAAAAATACACATAGACATCTGATATGTTTTATTAAGGAACATGTGAGAAGGGTTACTGTGGCAAATGTTACTTTGTCGGACTGTATACCAACTTGCGGATCTATTTACCAAAGCTCTTCCAAAAGAATGCTTTGAGTATCTAGTTCATCACATTGGTATGAGATGTATGACTCCAACACAGTTGGAAAGCCTAACAAAGTTATCTTTTTGAAAAAGATCAAAATGCTATTATATTTTCAAGGGGGGAATTTTTATTTTTTAAAACTCAAACCATCTTCATTTTTTTGTGGACTATGAGTTGTATGATTTCATTCTAAGGGGAGTGTGTTTTTGCTAATGTGAACAAATTTGAAAATAATTCATTACTCGAGGGGGAGTTTTTGAAAAATCAAAATCAAAATTCAGAATATTAAACTAAAGGGACTGAAGGTGTAATTTTTGAATCTTTTTCAGTGTCTATAAAAGGAAGAAAGATTTTTCATTTTCATTTTTCTTTTACCTAGTCATATTATCGAGTTTGAGTGAAATAACGACAGTCTTTTGAGTTCATTACAACGATTACCAATACCTTTCTTACTCAATCGTAAGTGGATATGCTTTGTGGTTCGAATAAAACTTGAGTTTGCATAATTGAGTTTCAACTCGGTAATGTTTAGGATTATCGAGTTTGTGTTTTATAGAGTTTATGCTACGAATTTATGTTTTATCGAGTTTATGCAACAATATTGAGATCAAGGACGATATAAAACTATGTTTATGGAAAAATTAGTGATACATAGCTTAGGAATGGATAAGTCGTCGCTAAAATTGAAATTCGGAAATATATGGTGTTCATCGAGTTTTATAATTATCGAATTTGATTGTTTGTCTAACTGTTTGGAGTCTAAAAAATGATAATAGAACATAAAAGCATTGAGTTTGGATCCTACATAGGTTAATGAATTTATGGTTTATCTACTTTGTGAAAATCAGTATTAGTCAAACTCGGAAGGGTCAAAAGTCAAACTCGGATGGGTTAAAAAGTCATCGGTGGTGTCAAAAAGTCAAAATTTAGTTGAATACGTTTGTAGGAAACGTGAATGAAGTTGTTTTTGTGAAAGAAAATAATTTTGTGAATTAATGCTTGAATGTATGTGGAAAAAAAGATCAGTTTCCTCACTGGGTGGTGAAAATATCAAATAATTGAGAAAGAAATCAAGTTTCTTAAATTCTAAGCTTTAATTGTGGGTATATATATTTATTCGTAATTGTTAAAGGGGACTAAGTCATGTCGGTTTTTGAGTTTTCTGCCACTGAAAATATGAGAGTGAGTGACTTAGTGTCCATTCAATTATTGAATTAGAGGATAATTATTAACCTTGTTCATTTTATTTTTATCGGATACGTAAAGTGTATACGTTTCGCGATAAATTGCGTTTAGGCACTCCCGGAACCACAAAAACTTTTCTACGCTTCAACAAATACCCACTTTTATACCCAATACATAAAGTTTACTCAAATATATCATGATCATCTCTTATATGCCGAAATCTTGGCAAATAATTCAAAGAAATAAGAAAGTATACACACTTTGGTCAAAAGAACAACATCTTTCATTAAACCACACCATACCTCATTAAAGCCTACCCATACCTTGTCTATTTGACCAAGACCATGACCATGACTCCCTAAAACCCTCAACATGTTCCTTTGACTAGATCTATATCATATATACATGCATTGCTAGTAAGAGAACATATACACATAAACACTTAACTAGAAAATCAAACAAAACCTCCCCTTTTGGTCCCCTAGAGCTCACGGCTCAAAACCAAGACCCAACCAAACCCATATCAATTTTTCTACAACCCATACACACTTATACACATCCATCCTAAGATATTCTAAGGTGTTTCCAAGCATTGGATTACCTTTTTCAAGTATTAATCAAGAAAAGTGAAACTAGGGTTTTAAAATGGAAAGCTAGGGTTTTATATCTAAACAAGGGTTTAGATACTTTGGTTCATCATCTTACATCATAATAAGGTTATCTAAAAACCTTCATGTCTTTACTTTCATCATTTTTATATGTTTACATGTTCTTTATGGCTAAATCACCACTTAGGACTTTTTAATATGTAAAAAGAGTTTTCGCTTATGTTTATGAATTTATGCACTTATTCTTATGTCATATGGTTATATATATCATGGAAAAATGAATGTAAAAATATGTTGACATGTTGTTTAAGTATAAACATGATTTTGTATAAATTTGGGTTTATAAAGTTAATAAAACAAACTCTTTATAAATGAACACACTTGGATAATAAAAGGGTGATTTGATTTCGACTTCATACAGTAGGTTTGACATTACATAAAAATAATACGCCTCATGACGATTCCAAAATGATAAGAAACTCGAAAAACCGATTTATAACGAAAAAGATACGTTAGTTACGAGTTTACGACGAGAAATACTTTTATAAAACTATTTTTAATTTTACACTAATTCAATTACAGAAAGTGATATTTTTTATAACCACAAAAATATGATAGACTTTTAATTACGAGATCGTACTCGAAAGAATCGTTAAAAACGGAGCTATAACGAATAAAATACGACGTTTACGATTTTACGATAACAAAAACTATAAAAATAAGTATATATCTGTTATGAACAGTAAATCACTATTTATCAGAAAAACTAAAATTTTAAAAATGTTATATTTTTGATTAACTCGACTTAATAACCGAAAATGTGGGACATAAGAAAACGTAAGAAACGGGTTAAAACAGAAAGTTACGTCAATATTTTCTAACTTGTGCACTATTCCTGAGGTGAATATGTTGGTTCGTTTTAAAATAAATTTAACGAAACATTTTAGAATGCATTTATATAATATTTATACATGTCTTAAAACTTTTAAATATTATTTACAAAGACAATTGAATATATATTCGATTATTACGAGTCAAATACACGAAAATATTTTAGCAAATCAATTTAAATAATATTACGCAAACACGAGAACGTGAAGTACTATATAGAATCATACGTTGTATTAGTTATCAAAGTACTATATTACTAGGGAGTTTCATAATGAGGCCTCTTCGGATGGCGTATCGACGAGTTGTTGGATTTACGATTTAAAGTGTCCTAACTCCTCGAACGTCATGTCATGACCTCTTAAATTATGATAGCCCGAACGATAGTACGATGTAACAACTATAAGATTATATTCCAAAGACTATCGGTAACGTTATTAAGACTATATTGGATTAGGTTGCCTTCGGATTCCTTCGTGACGCATTTTCTATTGTGAATACTTGTTGATTACCATTCACTCGAGGTGAGTTCATAGTCTCGCATTTCAATCTTTTCAATGTTTTATAAACCCGCGAGGGGAATACATGCTCGTTTTACAAAGTGAACTTATTGATTTCTACTACGTAAGCGTTACATGATTATTTTTACTAAAGCTTGATTTGTTTACTACATGATTTGAGATCGTGAATACCTATATTTGAAACCGTGAATTTCTAAATTACATTGCTTGTTTTACTACGGACACAAGTGTTTTTCAAAACTGTATGCTATTTCCTGATTACATTATTGCCTAAGTTACCCTTCTGCCACTAAGTCCCCTTTTATCATGAACCGTTAATTACCTGCTGGGTATACGCTAGTGTTATGGATAGATCTATCGGGACTGACCATCCCCGTCTAGGCTGTGGTTTCTAGTTGACCATTGACGCATTTAACATTCGAAGAAAATTCGTAGGATGTTTGGCAACATCTGTATTGAGAAAATTCGTAGGATGTTTTTGTAACATCTGTATCCGTGTTGGGGCACAAACCTCAAGTACTGGTTTGATTACAGTTTATTACGTTAAGGTTCGGTGTCATGAGCTTAGGGCAATAATACCTGTTTTAGACTATTGAATGTGTTTCATAGTCTACTATTACTTCGATCTTGTGGTCCACTACTGAACATTTCTAGATTTATTAAATCACTTCTTGGATTTCGGAAATAACACTTTGAAATGCCGTAACGCTATTTTTCTTCTGAAATATTTCTTAAATTATTTCAATACTGCTTTTTACTCAAACCTATGAATTCACCAACATTATTGTTGACGTTTTAGCATGTATTTTCAGGTTACTATTTTGCTAGTGGAGCATTGGGAGCATTCGAGTCGCGCGGATATATATATTTTTGAAGGCTTAATTACTTGAGTACCATTTGACAAATGTTTTTCTGTGCATTATAAATGGGATCCTTTGTAAACTCTGATTTTAATATATCAAATGTGAAATTTATCTTTAAACGTCTCTTTTGAGGTCGTTTTCCGTGACTTGTGTTTTGTGCCCTGAAGTAGCACCCCAATGTTACCATTCCGCTGCGACCCATTTTTGGGGGTGTAACATTAGGAATGGTTAACAAATCACTGAAAATGAAATTCAGAAGTATACGGTGTTCATCGAGTATGTGTTTTATCGAGTTTGATTATATGTCTAACTGTTTGGAGTCTAAAGTTGATAATAGAACATAAAACGAATCGAGTTTGGTTTATACATAAGTTAAAATGAATCATGGTTTATCTAGTTTGTGAAATTCAGTAAGAGTCTAACTCGGAAGGGTCAATAAGTCAAACTCGGTGGAGTCAAAAAGTCAAAATTCAGTAGAAATACGTTTGTGGTAACATGAAGTTGTTTTGCGAAAGAAATAATTTTGATGATTAATGCTTGTGATGATTAATGATTAAATGTCTATGGAACAAAAAGATCAGTTTCTCATGTGTGGTGAAAACATCAAATAATTTTGAAAAAGAAATCAAGTTTCTATAAATTCTAAGCTGTGGGACATATATATCTATTCGTAATTGTTTAAGTGGACTTAGTGTCCATTCAATTATTAAATTAGATATGTGTGTCTTCATTGTTTATAAATCATGACAAAAAGTAAAAGTGAAAAAAGTTTTTTAACTTGAATATGAAAATCCAAATCTCAATTGTTTAAGAGGACAAAGGCATGTTTGGTTTCGGCCGTTTTCTACAATGAACAGAATGAGGAGTGAGTGTCTTAGTATCCATTCAATTGTGGATTTGTAATTATATGATTCTATGTTATCATTATAAAGAAAGTTCTTGTCAAAAGATTTCTGAAAAAGTTATCAAAATCTGTTTTTATGATACTCTTTCACAAAACAATTTTAAGAAGTTGAATGATTTTCTCTTAATTTTATTAAAGAGTCTTGATTAAAATCAAAAGAGAAATCTTCATCATTCTTGAAAGAGTAATCACGTCACAAAGAAATTTCTGGTGAGGGATATCTAAAAAACAAAAGAGAGAGCAAAATCCATACGCGAAAAAGCAAATCAAAAGTGTGTTCAAAAAAGAATTGCCAGAACACACAAAAATGATAAATCAAAAGAATAATTCGAATAAAGCGTATGGCATGTGCTAGAAAAAGCAAGAACGAGCACATGAGAAAGAAACTGATCCAAAATATGTTCAAAAAGAATTGCCAGAACATATAAAACAGACAGAGTGGAAAAAGACAAAAATGTCAAAAGAATTATTTTTTTATCTAACATCTCCATTTTGTTCATTCAGTAATCATCATGGCACAACAACAACATGCAGCTGATGTTCATCCAGACGAACTGTGTCCTCTGAACAAATGATATGATCTTATGGATGCTAACAAGAAAGTTGATCTTGAACATGTGCAATGCCCATCAAAGAGCAAAATTTTGACAAACATCATCAAGAATCATCCATTAAGATTTAGCATTGCAGCTTCTTCCTCCGTACCATGGATATATATGACACAGTTCTGGCATACTTTAAAGGAAGGCGGTTCAAAGTATAGGCTCAGGTTTATGTTGGACAAGAAAGAACTTTCTCTTACACTGGATGACTTCAGAATAATCTTTCATCTACATCAAGCAAATGACAACAATCATAATTCATTAATGCCACCACCATCATTTTCTGACATGGTTCCATTTTATAAACAACAATTGGGCTTTACAATGGAACTGAAGACATCGTCAAGCTTTAAGACAACTGGTCTTCTACAACCATGGCAAACATTATGCAAGATATTTTCCAAGTGCTTGACAACACGTGTCAAAGGATGGGATCAACCGCCATTGCAGATAATGAAAATGATGTATTACTGTGTCAATAAGATACACGTGGATTATGCGGAGCTTCTATGGGAAGGAATTTACTATTCTCTTCATCATCCAACATCTTCGATTCCGTATCCAAGATTTACAAAGATCATCGTTAGTCATTACATGACTATCTTTCCTGAAATCTCAAGACGTGCTCGAGACATGTATCACAATCTGCAAGATGATGACATAATGAAAAATATCTTTAATTCAGGAAGACACAAAGATAAAGTTGGCATGCAAATTCCAGATTGGATGATCACTGAAGAGATGAAGCACACGGAGCATTACAGGATGTATGCAGAGGTGTTTGGGTTAGATGTTCCTCTGACTCAGTCACAACCGACTGAGTCTACCCAAGGAACGCATAGGACACCTAGCGCCCCTAGGTCACCTACCCCTAAAAAGGATACAGCAGAGTCAAGTGCTCCAAAACGATCTACTGTGATTCGTTTTCGTCTTCCTGAAAGGAGATCTACACGTCTAACTCCACCAGCTCCAGTGCCAACTGTTGATAAAGCAGATGAGATGATCTTACAAGATACATTACAAGTCAGTCTTGCTGAGCACAAAAGTCGAGAAGAGCAAGAAGCTAGAGAAAATGTGGAACTGGTCAACAAGCACTTGGCGTCTGAAGAGATTGAAAAGATGGTAGAAGGATCTGAGAATGTTATTGATGATAGTTTACCTCCTAGGAATGATGAACCATAGATTCCCGGCACTAGGTTAGAGCCCCGGAGTGATAAGGAAAGTCCAGAGGTGGAGAAAACAAATGATGAAGAGGTAGAAGTTACTAATGTTGTCACACCTGTCAATGTTAATGAAGAGGAGGATGAAATAACTGATGAAGTATATAAATTAAAGCGAAGGGAGAAAGGGAAGATAGTAGAGGAGTCTAGGAGTACACCATTACCCACACCAATTAGATCTCCTAGGACTCATACTAATCTAGTATCTTCGGATACTGAAACTCCAAGAATTGACGAAAACTCATACTCAAACAACATCATCATCAAGATCACAACACACCAAACTGTCTAGAGCAAGCTGACTTCTATCATTGTTCAATGCCAAACCTGCTCGGTTCAAACGATACAAGAATTTCTTTCAGGAGTTACAGGGATGGTATACATATTTGTTTGAACATCTCAAAGAAAGATTTTTGTCAAGGAAGTCATTTGATACTCTTGCTGATCATCTCCAAGAAGTAATGGTCGAATCATTACCCACTATGGTTGACACGCACATTAAGGAGCAGGTGAAAAAGCAAGTTCCTGAGCAGGTCAGAGATCAAGTTCTAGTGTATGTTGCGGAAGGGCTGATTCTGGAGAGACAAAAGACTAAAGAAGAGATGGAACGGATGATTGCTAAAGCCATTTTACAAGAGCGCGGGAATATACAAGCTGAAATTTCCTCACAAATTCAAAAAGCTATTGATAATCAGATCCCTTCTCAAGTTGATGCGTCAGTACGAAGTTATATGTCTGGTCACATCCTTCATGTTCACCCAGCTCAAACACAAACACTCTCTGTTCCAGAACAACAATATCAACTATATCTCTCTATGAAAGACAATCCTCAGTTGCAGCAACAAGACATTGCAATATGGCTTGCACTTCAGATGAAGTTTGAGAATCTTCAAGTACAACAAACTACATGTAGACCTTCTGCCGTTCGCCCAAGAGATCAGGACGATCCTCATGATGATGCTCATCCTGAGGGGGAGAATAGTGCAAAGCGGCAAAAGACATCTAAGTACGAAGCGTATGTGTCTGGAGAGTCATCTTATGGACAAGTCAATAAAGAGGAACGAGGTACTTCAACTTCAGGTAATCAAGAACAAGAAGATGATTATGGTTTTTAGACTGATCCTTATGCTTCAGATGATGATGAAATACCGTCAAAGCAAGTGTCACAAGATATTATGGAAGAAGTATCACTGACTATTGATGAAGCAAAGTTATAGAAAATGGCTGATGAGATGTTGAGACAAAGATGTACTTCAGGAGATGAGCATCAGTATCATATTGATCAGATGAAAGACCACACCTCTCGTTCAAAGCTATTTGGGAAAGTAGAAAGGAAATTCATGTCTCTCCACATCCATGAAAGACCACACCTCTCGTTCAAAGCTGTCAAAGAGATCCTGAAGCTCCAGCACTATCTTTGATAAATCAAGACCTTTTGTATCTGAAGAAAGGAAGTTCAGGACTTGAGAAAATCGTATTGTCACTTCACAAGTTTCCAGTAATCATCTTTAATGATGATGATATCGAAGAACGAACTTCCAGGGTTACTGATATAGCTACGTTGGAGCTATCCTTGAGTGATTCCATTACGTTCTTTTTTTTGTGATGAGCGAGAGCTCCTCCACACTTAAGTAGAGCATTATGTGTAAAATTGAAACTTCCTGGGGCTTATAAGTGCTTGGCCGAATTATGAAGAATATGGCGCAAAACGAAGCGCCAAGCATGTGTATTCTACCACATGTAATATAAGTCTCTAATTATATAAGTCTCCAAGTGTAAAATGCCAACCACCAATCCAAGCTCCACCTGTTTTATTTAATCTGCATAATAAACACAACTACAAAAAAAACATTAAATACAAAAATGCACTTTCGTAGGCACCACGGTTGCATTTAGCGTATGCAACAAGCCTTTAAACCCCTCGGTGTCCTGAGTGAACGAGTTATAGTCTCGTGAGGGTTTCCAGCGAACACACCCACAAAGTTCGATAAATTTCTTTTTTGGATGCAGAAATCGAGATACGCGACACACCGGCCGAATGCGTGACATACTTAAAGACTGCAAAGTTTTTTTTATAGGTTTATTATTATTTACTATTACTACTATTATTACTATACTTAACTCGATTTAAGATTCCTTAATGATACGGTTCAAGTGGGAATGATCCACTCTTAAAGCTTGAGGATATGGTATTTTTGGAATATATTCAGGGAATGGATATTCTTTTGTTTTTACCACGTGATAGCCTTTTTTTGTTGTCTTAATAGGTTTATCTTTTTTTATTTTTTTGTTAACGATAATTGGAGGTGAATCTTTTTGAGTCTTCGAAGGATCATCGGACTTTCCACTCCCGGTGAATACGATCGACATTCACTTGTCAGTTGTGACTTTGAGGGGGAGATGGTTATGGTTAGTCCAATTGGTTTGTTCTGAAGAGATGTTTTGAGACTTCTCACACTCATCTATTTTTCTTTCCATGTTTTTAAAGATAGTTTGGAAAAAAAAAAAAAAAAAAATTTTTCTTTTTTTTTTTTTCCCCCCCCCATTTTTTTTTTTTTTTTTTTTTTTTGTTTTTTTTTTGGGGGGCTTCATCTTTAAAATATATCGTTAATTTTGTTTTTGAAAAAACATTTTCTGTAACTCTTTGGACCATCAAGAATTTTGTGATGGATTTTTCAAAATCTGGTTTTAAATTGAGGTTCATTGGTTGATTGCTTCCAACTTTTTGTTAAGGTAAAACACCAGTGGTTTATGATCGGTCTTGTCATAGAGTTTCCAATGAAGGGTTCTCATGCTACGGATACATCTTTTGAAATCTTCGAGGTCATTTCTCACATCATTGTTTAACTCTGTGAGCGATTTCCGGACATTATTACGATCGTGATGGGATTGGTGAAAATATGAATCATGAGAAATTCGATTTTGAGTATCTTTCAGATCGGATGGAAATTTCGCTTTCATGACGTTCACACATCGGCGTTGTCAAGTTTTTAGAAGCGTTTTCCCTTTAAGCTCCCCTCTCTAAGCTCATTGTATTTGTTACGTATATCTTGCAATTCTTCATTTAAGCTTATAATTTGAGAATCCATAGCCTTCAATTTTTCCATAAATCGAGAATTATTATTATTACTTCCACTTTCATCGGTGAAGGAAACAGATTTTTTATGATGATCGTTTTGAGATTTAGTGGACCAATCATGTTCGAAAAGGACTTTGTCCTCGAGAATTTAAAAAGCTTGATTCGGGCTTTTGTAGAGGAAGATTCCTCCGGCTGTTACGTCAAGGATTGCTTGAGTGGGTTCATCTAGACCATGATAGAATATTTGAATAATAGCTCTTTGGTCAGACCATGCCCATGACATTTTTGAAGCATGCTCTTGAGTCGTAACCAAGCGTCGGTTAGACTTTCACATATGTTTTGAGAGAAATTTCTGATTTCAAGTAAAAGACGGTTAAATAACGAAGGTGGAAAGAATATGTTTATAAAAGCTCTTCTCATTTGTTCCCACGATATTATAGACTCTCCATTAAGTTCGTTAAACCATGTTTTAGCTTTATTGGATAGGGAATAGGGAAATATCAAGAGCTTGACAGCTTCACTTTGAGTTTTAGCATATCTGAACATGTTGCAGATTGCGAGAAATTTACAGATGTGGTCATGCGGATCGGCCCGCAGATAACCATCGAATTTATTTCCCCAAATCATATTAGGAGTACTATTGATCAACCATCGAATTTAAGTGAGTACTATTGATAACAAAGTTGTCATCAACATCGAGTTGAATAATCGCAGAATTAGGAGTCGGTGCTACAGTCTTAGCATTTTCCCACATAGGTTGATCACCGGGATCGAAGATTATTACTTCTTGGAGCGGTAAATTTGGTTCTGGTTCGACATCCTCTTCAGGTATAGTTATGATGATAAATGCATTAACGATAGGATGTTCGGTGGAAGATTTGTGTGATTCGATCTGAATGTATTCTTTTTGGATAATTTTAAATTTACAAGACCTTTTTATTAAATTTTTATTTAATTTATATATTAGACTTACTAGTTGTTTTTCGAAAGATAGGGGATTTATACAAAATTAAAGCATTTGCAAAAAAGACATAAATATATATATATATATATATATATATATATATAAATATATATATATATATAATATATATATATTTATAAATAGATATAATATATATAATATATATATATATATTATATATATTTATATAGTTTAAGGCTAATAGGATAATATTAAAATAAAATAAAAAAATTTCATATATATATATTTTATAATTTTTTAAATTTATATATTATATATATTTTAATTTAATTATATAGCAAATAAGGATAAATAAAAGAATTTTTTTCGAATATTATGATAAACTAGATAATTACAAATACACAAGGCATATAATCAGATAAAATACAATTCCAAATGATTATATAACCTAAGACTAGCAGAATGGGGGGTTTTGATTTTGGTTTTTGAAATAAATTTTGTTTGTGAAAAATCTGCAGAAAGTGCGGCGTACTTGGTTAAAGTGCGGCGTACTTTCTGGATTTACAGGAAAACTGGCGCACAAATAAGATGTGCGGTGTACTTCTTGGAGAAAAATGATTTTTGGTTTCCGTTTGCCAGAAAACGGTACGGCGGGTTTGAAATTTTTTGAGAAACAAAATAGCACCAGAAATAAGCAACAAACTATAACAACTTACACAATTCTCCGGCAGCGGCGGCAAAAACTTGATGTGTTTGTTTTCCCAATCCTTTAAATTTATTTTTTTTTAATTTTTGGTTTTTTGATTTTTTTTATATTATATATATACTAATAAAAGAAAATCTTTTTGTATTTTTTATAAGAAAATAAGCAAAATAACTTCATACGGAAGGATCTTTAAAGCACAAATTTTCAAACGCAACGACAATCGTATACAATCCTCCCCGGCAGCGGCGCCAAAAATTTGATACGTTTCTAATTAACCTTTTTTAAATATATATAAATAAATATATAATACTTATATAATAAGGATAGTCAAAAACCTCAATGTAGAAACCGAGAAGTATGATTCCCGGGTCGTTATCCCCAACGAGGAATGCAATTGAAAGTCGGGAGTCGTTTTGATAATCGATGCTTGAATGGAGCAAGATTTTGATTGGTTTTCTAAAACTATGGGAAAATTAATGCAAACACTTAAAAACAATTAAGGCAAAACTATTTTAAACTAAAAACGCAAAACGGGAATCCTAAAAACGCGTCTAAAAACTAACTAAGGCAAATATTAACCCTAAAAATGCAAATTTGGTTTCTAAACCTCTAAAATGACAAAAGAAAATTTTCTAAAAAAGATTTATATTTTTTTGACTTTTTTATAATTTTTTATGAATTAAAAACCTATTTAATCAATTAAAATTCTAGAAAATAACAAATTAATTCCTAAAAATCCCAAAAAATGATTTTCTACTTTAGGAAAGTCTAAAATGTGATAAAAACTCAGAAAAATATTTTTCACTACTTTTTATATTTAAAAACTATTTCCTAAAATTAATTTAAAAAGCTAAAAATGAAATTTAAAATCTAAAAATGATGAAAAAGATTTTAAACTTTGTAAACCTAAAACTATTTATTCTAAAACTAAAAACTATTTTTTTTGTATTTTTCTGAATTAATTTTCTATTTTTAAATGGTTTTCTAAAATTTTAATCTTCGAAAAATGAAAAAAAATAACAAATAACGGAGGAAAAATCTAAAAAATTGCAGGAAAGTCCTAAAAGTTGTAAAGATTCTAGGAAAAGTAAGCTGGTTAAGCCAGCTTATCGAATAAGCTATGAAAAAGCTTGAGTAAGCTTCAAATTGGTTATAAGAAAAAGTCACAAGGGCGCTAGTGGTAGTGTGTGTTGGTGTTAAAACGTGTCCTGCTCACCTGGGACTTCCCCCAACTCTCAAATGTTTTTTAAAAGCTATTTTTACAACTTTTTAAAGGACTTAAAAATAAGCAACTTTTACAAAACCACTTTTTGTATAAACCAAAAATAAGTACAAAAATAAGCACTAAAAGGGACAAAATAAGCTTTTTTACACTAAGCCTTAAAACACTAAATTGTTTTGGCTATTTAAGCACTAATAAGCAAAGAAAACCCAAAATAAGCTAAGACAGGAACTTAACTACACCTAATAAGCAAATTTGAACAAAAATAAGCAACTAAAATAAGCTAGAATGACAGATTCATTAAAAAGCTATAAAACTTAAGATTTTTAAACTAAAAGGCAAATAAGCTCAAATAAGCTCTAAACTAAAGGAAATAAGCTAAAATGGACTTAAATTAACCTAATAAGCTATACTAAACCTACATTAAGCAAATGCAAAAGCTAATAAGCCTAAATAAGCAAATGAGCTTTTTGGCCAAAACTGATAAGCAAACAGCCAAAAGAGACTTTTCTAGCTTAAAAATAAACTAGCAAACAGATCCTTATGGCCTAGTGGCTTATACCACTAAAAAGCTTGGCCAAAAAGCTACAATAAGCAACAAAGAAAAATAAGTTTGAAATTCAAATAAGCACTTAAAAAGCTTAATGAAAAAGCAATTTCACATAGATTTAACACTTAGAAAATTTTTGCAATCTTCACAAAACACTACTTTTGAGCTTAAAAATAAGCACTTAAACAGAACCTTATAAATATGAGACCAACAAACATATCAAATTTAAACCTCAAAGAACTTATATCATCAATTAAAAAGCATTTTGAAATAAAGCATAAGCCATAAAAAGCAATGTCTTAAAATTTTTGAACACTTAGCAAATTTTTGACAGACTTGGCAAAAATGCAAACCAACAATGCAGGCTATTAGCTTATGGTTTCTAACCTATTTAACACTTGCATAAACACAAAAACATCTCAAAACTACAAGATTCAAAGGCATAATCAAACAAGCAGATAAAATGAGCTATAAACTCACAGATTCAAACCACAAACTCTTAAAACATTAAAAATGAGATTTAATACTTAAAAACTTAAACTAGCTGATTTTTACCACTACTTTTATCTAGTCTAAGTTGACTCAAGTGCACAAAACAGGTTTTGACCCATTTTGACCCACGAACATGGTTAAACCAAACACCCCTTTAAGTTCTTAAATCTAATTTTTAGGCTGATTAACTAAAATTTAAGCAAGGTTTATTAAAGACAGATTATCAAAAGGTAACATTAAGCACTATTAAGCACATACCAAACACAAATAAGCACTTAAATAAGCTAGACTAATCAAACAGTTTTAACTTATAACTCACAGTTTTAACTCAAAACTTGCACTAATGAATTTTAAACTATAAGCTAGGCAATATAAGCACTAAAGATCCATAATAAGATTTCATCACCCAATAAGCATTCCAATAAGCTAAAACAGATTATGCAACTACTAAGTCTAAGGTTAAGACAAAATTTAAGAAAACTTAAACAAATGATTTGCAAACTAAAAGCAGGCATACATAAGCATCAAATAACATAAACAAGCATAAATAAGCATCTACACAACAAAAAGAGGTAAGCACTAATAAGCAAGTTAAATAGTAAAATAAGCTAAAACTGTTGGAAACATAGAAAACTTACAAAGCCTAGCTAAAACAGGGCAAACAAGGCTCATAAATAAGCAGGCCTACGAGCTCTAGCTTGACAAAGACAAGCTAGTAAAAACCTATAAGCTCTTCCATTGCTAACTTATCTTCCAAGTAGCTTTTGAGTGAATTTTGGTGAACTAGCTTCTTAAACAACATAAAACTAAAAAGTTTTCATTGCTTAAGGTTTAAACAACTTGTGAGAGTAAAACTTCAAATTTTCATTAAGATTAAAAACAGGTTACAATACTTGGAAATTGAAAGACAATAATTAAAAATGACTTGAAAACTAAAAACTTGGTAAAAACTAAACTTCAAAAAAACTCTCTGCCCCAAGGGCTTACAATGAGCCTATTTATACTAAGCAAATAAAGGTTCTAGGTCTTGTGCTTTCTTTGTGAGGGCTCCTGCAGGTGTGCTTATTGTATGAGTAGGATCCAAGAGTCATCTAAGCCATCTAAAATGAGTAGTGCCCAAGTCATATGATAATCACCATTGATTTCTTGTCATGTTCTTTGGACGAATGGAAATGCTAAGGATTGCCAAGGTAGATTTTGTTGGTTTGTGAGGTGGGATAAGGGATAGTGATGTTGAGGAGTTGATCGACAAAGTGGAGAAGAAATGGGAACAATGTCTGTTCATTTTGGCGGGTAGTGGAGAAGATATACAGTAGTTTGAGTTGCAGGGTGAATGTTTGGTGGTTGGGCAAGTTTAGTCCCTGAGTGTGTTGTGTTTAATTACAACCACAGACCTTGTGGTGTGCATCTTTTGCCCTTGATGTTATATAAATGTTTGCACCGTTAGTCCTTAAAGGACTAACGGTGTAAGGGATAAAAGAGGTGATGGTTAACAGGTTGTTATAAGGGGGTGATGGGTTTGGTTTTGGGTTTGTGTTGGGCCGGCTATTATAAAAGAGAATTTGGACTTTTTATAAGTCTTTAAGTCTTATAAAGTCTTCATAATGTATAAATGGGCTGGCCCGACCCATAAATGGGTACAGGTTGGCCCATTTAACATTTCTTCGATATTGGTTCCGCCTTTGACTTTGACTTTGTCAGGGTTGACTTTGGATGACTTTTACTTTTTGACTTTTGGCTTTGATTTGACTTTTCTTTCACGCTCTTTTCGTTCTCGTGCTCGGTTTTGTCGTTTTGGCTTTGATTTTGTCCTTTTCTTAGATATCCGTTACCTACACAATACAAATGCAAACATACAAATACAATGTATTTTTGGTACGTTTTTGGTCAGTTAAGTCCAATTTTAATGGAAAATGGTATGTGTAATTAAACACATACCAAAATCCCCCATACGAAGATATTGTCGTGTCCTCACGCAATGCTATAAGTAAACACTTAAGAAGACTAAGAATCTCGATCCCCCTCGACTAATTACCTCGAAAAGTAGCTAAGTGTTCATCGAGGGAAATTAAAGAATCAAGAGTTTAGAAAAGTCCCGTTTTTACCATTCTTAAAGATATACACTTATTCCTACACATATTTTTGTATTTTTCCTTTTTTTAAGCAACTAACTAACATATTTGACTTTCGTTATTTTCATAACCGTTAGGGATCATAGAACAAGATGCATTTCAATCCTAAAATGCCTCAAAAAGGATAAATTCATCGTCCCCGACTTTTCACTTATTCCAAACCAAGCTTAAAACGAAATCACCGTTAAATATCAGTTAAGATGCTAACACTACTCATATTTGCAACTTGTGAACTTTTCACTCCCGACAATTATTATATCTTAGGTGAATGTGCCATTTTGAATTTCAACCATGGATCAACGTTTTTGCAAAATTCTATGCTCACCGTTCCACCCTAGAATAATTGAGTTGAAGGCGAGATCATCCCATGTAGCGACTTTCGTCTGGGCACATCCCAACCTTGCGGCTAAGTGACCAGGCTTTTGACACCTCACAGAGACTAGTATCGGGACTCACAGACCTTGGGATTCAAAAACTCTTAAGTTTCTCGTATACACATAGCTTATTTAAAATGAAATAGTCAAAGTTTAAAAGCATATTTAAATTTGACAAAAAGATATCTATTTATTAATTCATACTTAATATTAAACATAACATTGATGCAATTGTAACCCTCGATCTTTTTAGAAGGTCGTATCATTATTAAACCTCGGTCCTTTAAACAACTACCACATCGGTATGCGAGCCGACCATGGTCCAGGAGTCTTATTTCGACCTCGGTGATCTTTTTGACCTTTTAGGAAGCTGGGCAAGATGCAACAAACTTTTATCAGTCTCGGATTATTATTCTTACTATGGGCTTTCTTTAGAAGGCTGTAACATCGATTGTAAGCCGGTAAGATGCAGCAAACTTTTATCAGCCTACAGTTTATAATTATTACTTATCATTCTTTTTTCCATTTTCATCATATTTTTCATTTTTTTTAACTTAAAAACTTAGAGAAGACTTCTTTTTGAAAAATTTTAGTATAAATTTGAACTAAGACTAAAATTATTGCTATCGTCTACATAAAAATTGTTTATTTAAGTTTAATCTCTAAAAATAGCACGTATTATTAGTCCGGTTAGGAGCTTATAGGAGAAAAAGCTATAAATTACATACATGAGCTCGTAAGATTTCCAAATAATCCTTGTTTAGCATCTAACTCATACTTAACTCTATCATTTTTCGTTCTTCTCAAATTTCTGCGAACGCTTAGTCTAAAAGTTAAGGAATAAGCTAGAGCTCAACACGCTCGATCGAGTTAAAATTTATTCTTATTCTACCCAGCAGGAAAGTCAAAATTGTGACAAAACACTTATTTTATTTTTGAAATTTTTTTAAATTTTTTTTTGGCATTTTGATGGTAAAAACGGGATTACTCAAAAACAACGACTACATGGATAATCAAATCGATAGATCCCCCCATACTAGAATTAAACATTGTCCTTAATGTTTTAAGAAGGGTCTCTACGTAAATCCTAAGCCGTTTATTAACTATGCTTAAAGATAAACGTTAGTCGATTAGATTAGGATATTGGATTTCCCAAATGAAGCTGAGGATTTGAACTCGAGTGATCGAAGGACAAAACCACGAGCATGAGAGGCTTCAAAAATCTAGGACAATCCTGGACAATCACAAAAACACAAGCAGAGTAGAAAGGAAAGAGGCAAGCCTCTTCATAACAAAAAAAACACTTATTCATTACTACATAATATTACTACTAGGATAAGCATGGGCTGCCTCCCACGAAGTGCTTGTTTAAGGTCACTAAGCTTGACCCATTCCTCGAATTCATTGGTCCTTGGGGAAGGTTTGGAGATCTAGGACAACCATTTGTGGTACGTCCCCTCCAAAGTAGTGCTTAAGTCTATGACCGTTCACCTTGAAGTTTGGCCCAGAGTTTTGAGATAACTCGACGGTGCCATATGGGTACACATGGGAAATGGTGAATGGTCCGGACCAACGGGTCTTAAGCTTGCCCGAGAAAATCTTCAATCTAGAGTTAAAGAGGAGGACTCGATCACCAACGTTGAAAACACGGTTTTTGATCTTGGAGTCATGAATCCTCTTTGTCTTCTCTTTATAGACCAAAGAATTCTCATAGGCTTGATCAGGAAGTTCGTTTAATTCATTGAGTTGAACTTTGCGGTGATCGCCCGCAGTCAAAAGGTCAAAGTTTGCATGCTTCAAGGCCTAATAGGATTTGTGATCAAGCTCGATCGGTAGATGACATGCCTTTCCGTAAACAAGCTTGTAAGGAGTACACCCGATGGGTGTTTTGTAAGCGGTACGGAAGGCCCATAGTGCGTCATTTAATTTATCCAACCAAGAGGCACGGTTCTCGCCTACAGTCCTTTCAAGAATTTGTTTCAAGCCACGATTTGAAACCTCAACTTGCCCACTTATTTGTGGGTGATACGCGGTGGAGAGACGGTGAGTAACTCCGTATTTAAGCATGACCTTTGCAAACTGGTCATTGCAAAAATGGGTTCCGCGATCACTAATGATAGCACGAGGGGTACCGAATCGGGCGAAGAGAGATTTAAGAAATTTGCAAACAACTCGGGCGTCATTGGTGGGGAGCGCTTTTGCTTCAACCGATTTTGACAAGTAATCGACGGCCACGAGTATGTATTTTTTCCCTCGTAAAGACAGGAACGACCCCATGAAATCGATGCCCCAAACGTCAAAGATTTCGCAAACTTGGATGGAATTTTGAGGTATTTCATCACGTTGCAAAAATTTTCCTTGACGTTGACAAGTGTCACATCGGGTGACCTTGTCATGGGAATCTCGGTAAATTGTGGGCCAATAAAATCCTGAGTTAAAAACCTTTTTGGAGGTGTAGTTGGCACCGCAATGTCCCTCGGTGGGTCCACTATGGCAAGCTATGAGGATATCAATAGCTTCTTGGCCCGCAACACACCGCCGGATTACTTGATCCGCACATATTTTATTCTTTACTAAGAATAATTTGTATGATACTTTGCTTGCGTATATATATATTATATATTTGAGGGTTTATTTGAATTAAACGTGTTGTGAAAACTCGCAACATCAAAATGGCGCCGTTGTCGGGGAGAGGTGTAGCGATTTTTTTACGGATTGATTTTGTGTTCGAAAGGCCTTGAGATCTTTCTACGAAAGTTTAATTTTCGTTCTTATAAAAAAATCTAAAAATCTAAAAATATTTTTTTTCTTATTTTTCTTTTTCTTTTTCTTTAATAAATATTAATAATACCAAAATTTTTATTTTTATTTTTATTATCTTTATAAAAATTTTCAAAAAAAAATATTCTCCTTTATCCCTCTTTACTTCATTTAGTTCTAAATCTTCTTTATCACTTATTTCCGTTTTAATTCTCGACATGTCTTCGTATAACCATTTTGGTTGTCTTGTGTGTGGAGTCCGTTTAATGGTGGAAACTGTTCGAGCTGTAGCAGTGTAGGATCCAAAAATGAGTTTGTCTATGACCCAAATCCTTATTCTTATAATGAAACACCGTACTTCTTCAACCAACCTCCACAATACCAATACGAGACATACTCGTGTAAATTTTGTGGAGGAAACTGTCATCCGGGTTACGATTGTCAAACAGGGAACACACCCGTCTTTGATCAGGGTCCCTGTTACAATCAAGACTTTGGATTTAACCAACCTCTATCATTATTCCCCGAGTCACCACAACAATTTCCTTATGAAAATTGCGGGGTTCTTCATGAAAATTTTCAGTATCAACCGATGAACCAAAATTATGATCCTAATTTTTGTTATAATCCAATTTATTTCGGTTTTGACCAAATTCAACCCCAACAATTTTCTATCGTTCAACTTCTTGAAATCGAGAGTATAATAAAGAGGAAGTTTTTAAAAAGAGACATGAGTAAAGAAGAAATAATGAGTGAGTAAGCGTGATTGATACCAACAATTAAAGATATCACGAATGATTTGAGTTATAAAAGATTTCGATGTGAGCCAGATGAAGAATGAATAGAAAGAGATGTGAGATAAAATTAATCAACTCTTACAAATTACAATTGGTTTGGACATCAGAGATTGCGGAAAAAGGAGCGCTTTTAATGGAAGAAAAGTATCTTGCTGCTATCCATCCACAACGTATTAAACCTATATGGTAATTATGATCGACGAGAGGATGATTTATATTCCTTTGAGAGATATTAATGCTTGAATATTCTCCGTCTGTTCCAATCACATTCTTCCCTCCGTCTTACCGACTAGATAACCCGAGACTCTCTCATAATAGGGGACGAGCATCTCGACACTATTCCTGAAAAGGAATCATACAAATTAATAAAGTCTAGTGTTGAGAACCTTGTCCCAATCCCAAGTGAGTCCGTGTTACTTCCGTACATGAACGTGAGTGAGATATGCCAGTTGGTGATGATACTTACGACTTTCTTGATCCTCCTCATTGATTCAAACGACGAATTTTCACCTCTAGTTGAGACGGTCACTTCTGATGAGGACGTTTCTGAAAAGAAATTTTCAAAAAAATTTATTGAACCCCGTTTTTGATGACTGAATTGAAAAACTTATTTCTACCAAGATAGATCCGCATTCCTTTAATGCCGAGTCTAATCTTATCGATATTGCTTAATCGAGATACTTTGATTGATTCTTCTCCTAAGTTTGATTATCTTCTCGAGGAGTTCTCCGGTGAACTCGCTCATATCGATCCAATTCCACCGGGAATTGAGGAAGCCGACTTTTCCAGATGAAGAATCCGTCTAATTAAGAATTTATCGTATGAATAATTCGAGTCTCCACGAAACCGGTCCTCGGAAGAATGATTATTCTAAGAATTGCTGATCGATTATCAAGTCTCCCCCCATCTCCTATCACCCGTTGAGGATAGTGATTTTCTTATGGAGGAGATCGAATTATTTCTTGCTTCCGATGACTCGATGCCCTCGGGCATTGAGAATAACGACTATGACTCGGAAGAGGATATTTGTTTTCTTGAAGAATTACTTAGCAATGATTCCCCTCCCCTTCCCGAAAATGAGTCATCTAACCTTGATCATTTTAATGATCCGTCATCTTCTCGTCCTCCTCCGGAACCACCGGATGTTGAGATTTGCTTTGATTTTAAGCCCGATACGGGTGTTGTTACTAACAAAGTGGTGGAAGACATTTCTGAACACGATGTTCGTATGCCTAATCTTTTACCCACCCAACCCACCCTTTGTCCAGTGTTTGACCTTTTGCTTCTGTTTTTGTCCGAAAACGAGGACAAAGTGTTCAATCCTGGTATTCTCATTTCTTCTCTCTTATCTCATCGGGGCGAAATCATTTCTAATTTTTCTAAGAGCCCGATGATGATTTCTGGAGGGGACATTCCTTACTTAAGATGTTTTGTTTCTCCATTAAATCCACTTTGACATAAATCAACAAGTGTGGGGGATCGAGTCAGCTCAAGACTCGTAAAACAAAAATTAGTGCTTCTCGGAGGCAACCCTGTCTTTTCTCTTTCTATTTTCTGAATAATAGGTGATTGTGTTATTTATAGGCCCAAGTGTGGGGCAGTGCTTCTTTCTATGGTATGTGGGTCTTGTATTTGCAGGATTCTTAATTATATTAAAAAGGGACGAGTTTTGCAATACATATATATGAGTTGAGGGGGCAATTCTGCCAAACCCCCAAACTCATATCACCACAAGGACGAAGTTTGCAACACTACATATATGGTTGAAGGACTAATGTTGCCATTTACCCAAACCCTTCCCTGTTACCCCCAACTTTTTGTATCTGTTTTTCCCGCCAACTGAACCCAAGAACCCCTCACGGGTTGTTCTCCCTCTTTTTACCCTGCAACTCAAACAACACCTTGGTTAATGTCTTCCCCTCACCTCCACTATCACCACCTCCCATGTATAATGGCCATGTTGGCAATCTCCCTCTTTTCAAAGCAATTTCGATGGCTATGATGACTAACAAAGAAGATGGATGGCTGGGATTAGCTTGGGCTTTGCTCTCACACAACTAAAACACTCTTGGAGCCTCTCACAAAAGAAACACAGATGAAAGAACCAAACTATGAAGATTTCGGCTATAAATAGGACCCTTTTGTAAGCCTTGAGGCATTCTAGCTTATTGTAGTTTAAATTGTAATTTTAATTAAGTCATTTAGCCTTTTTATCAGCTTATTTTCAGCTTTGTAATGTTTTTTAAGAATTAATGAAAGTTTGAGGTTTATATGTTTAAAAGCCAAGTTTTTAATTCTAAGTCTTAAGCTATTAATTTGTGTTAAAATGTGTTTAAAAGCTTTCAATTAGGCTTAGTTATAAGCTGTTTTCATTAAGCAATTTAAAAAAGCTAAGTAGTAAAGAAAAAAAAATCACAAAATCACCCCAAAAATCACCACAGCTTATTTTATGGATGATAAGCCAGAAATGGATGGGCTTATGGACACCACCAGCTTATCTTTGATAAGCTGGAACTTGTAGACAAAGCTTTTAAAAGCTTACTTGCCCTTGTTTAGAGCAAAGGGCTTTGTAAGTCTTCTTTCCTTCATTTTAAGCTTATTTTATTGCATTTTCTTATTTTCAGCTTATTTGTGCTTATCTCCTGCTCTAATGTGCTTATTTATGCTTATTATTGTTATTTAGTGCTTAAAATTCAGGTCTTATAGTTTAAAATCCAATTGAGCAAGTTTTCTTAAAATCTGTCATTTTTAGCTATTTAACTGTCAATCTTTCATTTGCTTATTTAAGTGCTAAAGTGTTATTGTATCTTGCTTATTTTAGCTTAACATTTATGTCTCATAAGTTGTCCTTGAGTTTCTTAGCTTAAATCACCTAATCTCAGCCTTTAAAAGCCCTTTTCAAGTCTTAAAGGGGTGTTAGGGACAAGACCCAAAATGGGTCAAATTGGGTTATGTCATGGGTTTGGTCTCTTAGACAGTTTCATTTAGCTTAAATTAGGTCTAATAATTAGTTTTAATCAGCTTTTGTAGTTTAAATCTCAAAATCCAAGTTTATATTAGCTATGTCTTAAATCTGTTGAATTTTAGCTTTTGTAGAATAGCTTATTTTGACCCTTAGCTTAAAATAGATGTTAGGCCTTATTTTCATGTCATTTTTAGGTCTTTTAATGCCTTTGGTTAGTAGTAGAATAGGCTGCATTTGTAGTTTTTAGTTTAAGTCAAAATCTGCATACTTAGTTAAAAAAGGGATTTTTAGCTTTTTCAAAAGCTAATTCTGGCTTATCCAGAATTTCAAACTTTTTTTTTGAGTCTTGATTATTGTTCTATGAGCTTAAATCTTGATCTGTTTTTAGCTTATATCATCATAAGAATCCATTTGCTCACTTATTTTTAAGCTTAAAAAGTGGTCCAAAGACTGTTTTTCAAACAGTCTTAAGCTCAAAAGCTCAATTGGCTTATTTAAGCTTATGGCTAATTGATTTTGCTTATTTCTTAATGCATTAGGTATATTAAGTTAGTTTAGATAGATTTGTAAGAATCTCAGCTTATTTTGAGCTTATTTAAGCTTATTTGTTAATCTGCCAAAACCAAATAAAGTCCCCTGGTGCTGAAATAAAAAATAAGCCAGTTTCTGGCTTATTTGGTGTTTGTTTATTGTTGCTTTT
This sequence comes from Tanacetum coccineum, assembly GCA_026074375.1. NCBI lineage: Eukaryota > Viridiplantae > Streptophyta > Magnoliopsida > Asterales > Asteraceae > Tanacetum > Tanacetum coccineum. The sequence continues at coordinate 31,723 of BQNB010021863.1, read as the reverse complement.
TGTTCTCATATGCTTATTGTATGTGCTTATGGGCTTGTGTTTGCTTATTCCCTAATTTCACTTGCTTAATTTGTCTATAAAGCAAAAAAAAAAGAATAAGTCTTTAAGCCTTTTAGAAAGCTGTCAGTCATAGCCTTTTTCATTCAGCTTTCCATAGCTTATTTTTGTTTCAAAATGATTATAGATTGCTTTTTCTAGTAGTTTTTTATGTCCTTTTTCCCTTTTTCTAGCTCATAGGTTCTTAAGAGTTTGTCTGGTGGCTTAAAAATAAGCCCAAAGTAGTCACTTTGTCTGTTTTATACAATTTTTTTAGTCAGAAGCTTATTTTCCTTCTTCGGCTTATTTACTCATTCAAACTTGCTTATTTTAACCTGCATTTGCTTATTACACTTAGTTAAGTTCAAGTTTGTAGTTAGGTTTCCTTTTTAAGCTTTTCAAATCCAAAAAAAGAAAAAAAATAAGCCACTAAGCCTTTTAAGCTTATTCTGTCCATTTCAAGTGCTTTTTCCAGCTTATTCCTAAGCTTTTATAAAAAGTTGTGGTTATAAAAAGTGCTTATCTTTACGTGCTAAATAAGTTTGTAAATTTTTTTTTTTTTGAAAAAAAATAAAATAAAAGGGGAAGGAGGGAAGTCAATGGTGTGCCGAAGCTCGAACCCTCGACCTCGACCTCCCTCAACCCTCTTATAACCAACACCTCTACCGCTGTGCTACAATAGCTCATCCGGTAGAGGTTTGTTTGGTTAATTATATAAGGGCTTTTTAGCCCTTACGGCTTCAGCCCATTTTTAGCTTATTACACAGCTTATTCGATAAGCTGTGTAACTTTTTATATTTTTCATAGGACCTTTAACCTGCAAGCTATTTTGTGTATTTTTTCTAGATTTTTTATAAACATTTAGTATTTTTTATTTTTTTTATAATTTATTTTGTTTAAAAACTTTAAAAAATCATAAAAAATAAAATAAAAGTCAGAAAAATATAAACTTTTTTAAAAATTATCTTTTATTACATAGTTTCTAGGAAAATTGTTAAAGTTTTCGTAGGGTCATTTTTTCAAACGTTCATTTTTTAAAGAACGGGATTCGTTTCCTAGTTCCTGTTTTTGTTTTGACTCGTTTTTGGTCTTTCAAATAACGATCCGTTTTCGATCTAGTTTTTTTATTAAACTTCGTTTTAAGTCACTAGAACCCCATTTAAGTAAAAAATAAATTTAAGGATTAAAAAATTGAATAATTTAGGTTTTTAACACTCGCGTTTTCACATTTACGTCTACGTTTTTAGATTTAAATCATTTTAGCTTTCGTTTTTAGGTTTTCTTTAATCGTTTTTGCATATTCAACTTGTAGTAATAGAAAAACAATCATAACCTTGTCATATTCAAACATCAATCATTAATCCGTCATTCGATTTTCAATAGCACACCTCGTTGGGACATAACGACCAGGAAATCATATTTCCGGTTACATATATATTTTAATTTGTGAATTATTAACCAATCCCTGGTCAAGGGTATTTGGTTGAGTGTTTGCTTGTATTATTATATATATATACTATTGAACGAATCAGTAAGCTACAATAAAGTGAGTTACAAAAAATATATTACCCAAATAGAAGCGTTAGTAATATTTCTTATAACTAACTCAACCGTGACAAAGAGGTTGTTATTACAATAGATAAAGATTTCAACTTCTAATGCTCAATAAAAATAATTTATTGTCAACACGTAATGATGTATTTACTAGCACCAGTCATTAATATCCTGGTCTATAGGGGATTCGGATTAAGATGTCAATGGGATAAATTATTACACTATCATGCAAAATTTTAGGAATGCATCGTACATACACACACACACAACTATCACGCCACATACATCTACTACGCGACTATACACATAGAGATATATATATATTATATATATAGATCGGTAGACACGTTAAACTACTAAGAATCGCGTAGACACCAACTATAAAGTTATACCTTATCTAGTACCCTAGTTATGTATCGTGTGCTATTTTCACCGTCTTCAAACGCATATGACATTCTATAAACCAGAGGTCAGATTTATCTGTTACAAGATGAACATAGTGTTAGAGGCAACTAACAAGGTTGGTCGTAGGCTGAGCTCTCAAAAAGCCAGTAGCATATGCTAAATTAGCAAACTCAAGACATTATAGTCGTTTACAGCTACGTAGAGTAGCTACTTGCTCACCTGCCTCACATCGTGCCTCAACTATACTCTATCACATTAACACATTTGCTAGTACTGGGGACACAAGACTAGCATGACTACAACTCTTGAATGCTTTTCTATAAGCAGAACATGCTATACAAATATCAATACTTCGTCTCACCTTCTGATTATGCTTTTTTTCTTCTAAGACTCAGCATCCTGTGGTTAGAATATACAATTAGTAACGTAAGTTCTCTAATTGTCTAAATTCTGAGATAAATATCACTTGTTAACTCTTATGTAGCTCCAATTCGCTCTCTATGGCTTTAACAAGAAGTCGCTATGCGATAGAACAACCTCTAGGAAACTGCCAGACATAATAATAGAACACTCCGAACTAGGAATATGAGGAACATTATGCCTGAATGGCATACGCTATACAGAGGTCTGAAAGCCTATGAAGTGAACTTCCATAGTATGAGCGATGTCGATGTTATCGTTATTTATAGTACCTCACTCTCCTGTAGTAAGACTTTTATTTAGATGTATACTAAAAAAATTCTATATAACACAGCGGGCAACACCCGAAAGACCATCAAAATGAAGCATTCATACTTGTATATAACGAGGCGTGGACTAAAGTCTATTATTAGAAATACGATACGACAACTACAATGTCTAGTATCGCAATACTTCATGAAATCACTACTAGGTGCAGTTAAGATGATAGATAATCATTCGGTCTCGAGATTAGATACTAATTATACCGGGAAAACATTACCCACTGCAGGTCTCTAGACTAGTGACACGATTATGTTTATTGAACAAACAGGAGACAATGCGATACTATTACACTATCTCTGTAGTGCAGGCTAATGTCTGTTAGCAAGACTGAAGCGTAGTTGACCTGTATCGGCTCCATCCCTACTAACACAGTCACAAGCAATGGTAGCGTAGAACTGAACGCTATTACTTGCACATAATCTATCAATAATGCTAACATAATGAACAGTAATCGTAAACCTGGTAATCTGCCGTATGTAGTCCCTGACTCACGTAATAGATCGAAGGCACAAACTGAGAGTCATAGAATCTGTCAATGTTATAGGAACTGGGTATGAGATATGGATATCGATCAACAAATCTAAAGCACATAAAACTATATCTACACATAAATCAACCTCGACTGTGCAAATCATCTCCAACTTTTAATAGATGTAAAATCTTATACATTGCAGTGAAACACATCAATAGAACTATATCCTTGATAATCTCACAAAAAGCATAGCGACCTCTATCTACGAGACTTGAAAAACTCAGAGTCAGTATACTCTTGAAGAAATCTACTGTCTACACTACAAGACGATCCGACTTCTAAAAAGATCTATCAGACTTAAGCTAGTATATGAAACCGAACTCAATCATGTACGATGAATCAGCATAAATGCATATCCAGATATCGTACTTTATTGTAAATAAGATCCCTAGATGGCCTCTACATAGTATGATCGAGTGCTGACTAACTGATAACGATACTGCAAGCCCATCAAACTTACAAAATCGAATATATCCCAATTGCGTCTACATAGAGGAGATCACTACAAAGTCGTAATCATACGATTACAATAAGATATTGCAGTCAACTCTAAACATTAATTTAGACACTAGATATATATCAGACCAATATGCCATTCTTGATATTGGGATAGTAAGAGCTCTGCTAAGTTATAGATTATAGAGAACATGTCTAGTGAAAACAAGGTACGAAGCGGACGCAATAGACAAGTATGATAGATATGAGTACCGTACAAATGTCGAGACATGGCCGTAATAGAATACATTAAATTCATCACTGCCTAATACGAGGTTCGTAGGGGATCTCATATCTATGGATAACTCATCTACGAAATCGCGCAATAGTGGGAGGACAATAATAACTATACTAGGATGCTGTTCAAAAACTATATTGTTGGCGCGTGCTGAGTTTTTCTGCTAGCGAGGAAGAACAACGAAAAATGGAATACTTTGCTCTTAAGCGTGTGGTGATCATTAATCGGTGATATTCACTCTTTAGTAGATGTATATCCTCGTACAAGACTGAAAATGAATTGGCTCAAAGCGATATAACGATTTAGTGCACACTTGTCGACAGCATATTCAAATTCCAAATATGCGTTTCGGCTAAATCTATGATCAGACAAAACTTTATTGAGAGAGCTTCACTTTTCACTTAGAGCGAACATATTAGATTGTGAACTGAGCAAATGTGACTGAGACTAAAATGACTACTTTAGCCCATACAGAGGCGTAACAATCTTACTTAATTCAATGTGACTCATTACTTACAGTATAATTATCATCTGCGTCTCACGATGTGTCACAGCGACATCATGACCGTTACGTATGGCGGTGGATTTGCGGCACTAGTATGTCTGCCACTCACAACATACTGTAAAAATATCTTATGTGTGTACTAATGTTTCAAACTTTATTGTTTGTATCTGTCACACGTTCTTTTCCAAATTTATAAGATGACCTAATTATCTCCCATAACAATTACGAGCTAGCACTCTACTAGTCACAATAAATGACTTCTGAAAACTGTGTCACAACATGAACTCTATCACACAACACAAACGGATCACGACAAAATGTATGTTCCTAAAGTAGATGACTGTTTTACATCTTCTTTTTGGTACATTTAGTACACTAGTGACAAGTAGAATCTACAGACTGTGATAACCGGTTCATAACAAACAGGGACATGGTGGCGAACAAGCACAATCAGCCAGCGAGACAAGTGATAACATAGATGCTAAGCACTAATTGAAAGCAGATTCGCCTAAAGCAGCATGTAGTGCGCATTCTATGAACTACTTGACCACAAAGCATTCAGCAGTCAAGCTCTAAGCTCTAGTAGTGAACACTTAGAAACAGACTGACGGTAGGTGCGACTCATAGCGTGATTCAATGTAAATCAAACTTGTGCTAACTGGAAATCCAATGTGATCCTGGTTTTGGGATTTGATAGGAAACACCTAAAATCGATGTTGCTTAACAACACAGATTGCAATCGATGATTCACCTAAGTTTTTTGCTGGCATAACCTAACTGAAAGAGAATCAGATATAGCAACAACAACAAAGCCGTAAATATTGAAAAATCTTACGACTAGCGTCTCTCTAGGAACGTGTGAGCATTAGACAAACCACAGCTTTCAGCTGGAAAAACTTTCACAGAGATTCATTCATGAATCGAATCTGAATGACGCAGGTATACAAATATTCATACTATGAAATCGTCGCTTGCACAGAACTGAGGTACTAAACATTAACCAAACTTCGATTAATGAACAAGAATTACAGTCAACCGTATACTACTATTATATTTGTTGACGCCTTATACATTCAAGGTTTTTAGACTCATTACCACATGCTCATAACTCCTAAGCTTCAAAGACATACAATAGCATAAAAGATTCATAAATCTAAAGAACGTACAAAGACTTAAGACATAACTCACAAGACCATAGTCTACAAAAGTCGAACAAGGAAAAAAAATGACACAACTATCCTTCAGGGTATATTGGTTAGCTATCAAAGATGATGCAAAGTATGAGCATGTTAGTCCCAAGCGCAAGGAGATTCAAGTATGTTTAAGATTAGAAAGTGCTGGTCTCCATCAAACAAAGACTAAAGTGACGGTTACTTTTATCAAGTTTATCCATCGCAAAGAAAGATTTTACAAATCCTGATAGAAAAGACAAAGTCAGATACAATGGCAAAGGCTCAAGATCAAGGATCACAAAGCATGAAGGGACAAGCTGATGTGTCATTGTATGTAGGTAATTTGTTTATCAAGTTGATTTTTTATACTTATTCAGATTTTGCTGACATTACCTATTAACTAACACTAATAGGAAGTGTACCCAATCAATTGTAGGTTCGTTGGTAATTAGGGTGTCGATCACTAAGAGTGAGAGTTAATACAAAAAGAGAACAAGGTTGATTGTCGAAACTATACATGTCAACTTTGTTGAACTGCAATAAATGGCGTTGGATAACGACAACTCAGGCCCTGCGCCCCAACGACAAATGACTGTTGCAGACAAAAATAGTTAAGCACTCGCAAAACCCCAACGACGTTTAGCTTCATATCATAACAAGGTTACACGGTAGAAGCCCAAAAAATCAATACCACAATAATGAAACTTCAAGTTTAATGCTGGTCCCCCAAGTTATTCCTTCAGCAGACATGACATAAGAGTTGGAAATACTATTTAGTCCTATGTTCGATGAATATTTCAATGAAGGAACTCAAGGTGTATCCAAGTCTTTCGCTATCTCTGATAATCAACAACATGATACATCACCTCAATTAAATGTCCAACCTACATCAACACCAACAATTCTAAGAACAACTATCAATGCTAAGGAAATAACAACAATCAAGTAGTAGATGCATAGTATGACGCATACGAATTTATCAAACCTTTTGCTACATCGGTAACAGAAGCATCTTATTCATCCTCACACCAATTTGATACGTCAAACATGCATGAATTCTACCAAAGATACCCTTCTGAATACCATTAGACAAAAGACCATCCATTAGAACAAGTCCTTGGAAATTCATCAAAGCCGGTTCAGACAAGACGACAGCTAGATACTGATCTTGAAATGTGTATGTTTGCACTCACCATGAGTACATCAAAACCAAAGAACATTAAGGAAGCAATGGCTGAAACGCATTATATGAAACGGAATGGCGAGGAGGAACTTTCATCAATTTAAAAAAAAAAAAATATTGAAAGACCAGGAGTTTGGGAACTTGTTGACAAAATATTTGGGGAAAATGTTATTAGTTTAAAATGGTTGTGGAATGATGTGTGTTTTACAAGCTTTAAATTTATAATACTAGAAATATCAATTTTTACTAAAAATACAACACGGGCAAGTATACCCTTTCGTGTATAGTATAGCCTAGGTAAGTCTAGGTCGTTCCACAAGATTTATAGCAATTTCACATATTGTTTATCAAGTAACAAAGCCAATTGATTGTCACAGATCAAATAGCTAAAACGTGTGTAAATCAAAGCAAGGCAATACACATCATAATAGATATAGATATTGCAAAACTTTATATAAACAAATCATGCAAGTCATGAATAGCGGGTTATTACCACAACGAGCATATCTACCAATAATGACATAGATCCTTTCAGCCTATATACTACATCATCACGAGTGCATTAAGAATGATTTATATCAAGTATGCATAGATACGAATTCCTCCTAACTCGGTCAGTCAACATAAGGAAGGGTCTTAAACACTATTTTAACTTGGGTTATTTATAGTTTTACTAATCAATTCTCACAAGATTAGCACCGAATTATTAATGTTATCGCAACTAACTAATCCATATGACAACACTAATAAGCTATAGCAATAAGCAAATAAGCAAACATGAACCGAAACAAATAAGAAAGAGAGAGAAAGACTTTTAGAGAGAGAAAGAAATAAGAGAGGAAATAGAAGTGGTAAGATTACTAGTGATGAAATGGTAACATACACTCTTTCACCACTAATGAGGTTGAAGGGGGTATTTATAGTCGCCTAAGCCTAAGAGGCGTATGGGCTTGCTTACTTGGGTTGGGCTTGGATTAAAGTAGGCTAAGAGCCCAAAACACGAACAATATTAGATTGCAATCCAAGCCCGTTAAATTTGACTAGCCTATTACAAATTAAGACTAATAATGACTTAAGATGACCGAAAACATTCTTGTTCGACTTAATTAAATTAAGGCTAACAATCCCACCCATATAATAGGGGCGGGGTTATAGACTCCCCCAAGTGTGAGGTTATCTTGATTGACTTATCTTAGTCCTTCTTCGATCCTTGTCTTTTTGTCTTTTCATGTTTGTAATGTATTGTTACTTCATGCTTAGTGGCTTCTTTATCTGAGCATGAAGGATGCGTCTTTGACTTTGACGTTCGATGAGATCTTAATCTTGCAATCAACACCTTGTCTGAAATCATCTTATCAACTATTTGCTTTTTGACTCGGACATGCTCATTACTTGACTTGAAAAGCTCTTAATCTCATCTATCTTTTCAGGCTAACAATCTCACAATCAGCCCCTATCTTGTTTGACTTTGAGATCTTTGGATGACATTGAGAGTGAAATTTGTGATATCCAAGTTTGCGAAGAGTAACAATGACATGAACTTGAGCCCTTCTGACCAAATAACATCTTAGTTTAGCAAGTGACAGTCATGAAGCTGAATGTTTGACCTTGAAAAGCTCGAGCAGCTGAGCCACGTGGTAATAGAATTTTGACTTAGCCTGGAACGAGGGCTGGCAACAACCACGTTTATACCTGCATTTGAATGTTAGTAATAAACAGTAGATATGAAGCTGGATACTGGTCATTTGTTATTAGTCAGATTTTAGTGATTTGATAACCAGTTGATTTCCCCGTTTTATATATCAATAGTATACCTGTGATTAAGGCTAGATTCAAAGAATTTCCCTTGACACAAAAGAGAAAGGGTTTCCACTCAAGCTAGGATATTACTAGAACACAGGGTTAATTATATTTACCAATGCTTGGCTTGTGTTCTCATTACAGGGACGTCTCAAAGCCGACGAAACTTACCACGGACTAAGAGTGAATCAGATAGTTACTATCTTACTGATTAAGTCATCAATTCATTTACTGGACCAAATCAATATCCATTTATCACAAGTTTGATTCATATAGAATCTCGCAAGTCACCTATCATAGTGCTGTTTGATGATGACACAGGAAGGATTTCCATTGTCGTCATCTGGAAACTAAAGAGAGTATCACTCTGAATGTTTCTGGCAAGATCTCAATGGATACTGCGTAGGACTCTTGTTTACAACAACTTGTGAACTTAATGGTGGTTCAACAAGTTTATTATTTGACAATGTATCCTAATGATATTGTATAATTTGATCTCTTCTTGGCTCTAGACTCGATTTGTGCACTTTGGTTTTAGTAATTAGAGGCTGGAGCTGACTGCCACCTATTCAATATCAACAATCTCGGAGTGAGATGTCAATAGATAACATGTGTATCTCAGTGACAAATGAGACAAGTCTCTTTTGAGAGAAACTCGAATGGCTAGGCAATGGTTATGCCATTGCAGTCATACATCACGCAGCCACCGGTCCATGACGTCTTTATTCAATCCCACATCATCTTGTGATTTTGATAGATTATGTATTGACCCAGATTTGCTACAATAAATTAAGGAGCTTACTTTTCTTTTCACCCTTTATCTTTACATTTCTTTTTCATTATTCAACCCCTTTAATGTGTACCAAGAGGCCATCACTATCACCATGTTGTGATTGTTCCAGTGATAACTTATGCCTTAGTCTACATTATTCCCTTATTCTAATTCATCTCCAATCATACCTAAGGACTTTTAATCTAACTATGGAATGTCCATGGGTAGATCCCTCCGGTTCTGGTTGGATCATAGTAGTTATACCTAACCTTAACCACCTTATGACTTCATCAACGTCGTGAGTTAATTGGTTGTTGGGTATAGTGATCAAAACCATAAAACCATTAAAAATCAATGAAAGTGTTTGATAGAAATCAAGATGATTTAACACTTTGAGAATTCACTCTTTTAAATTACTCCCCCTACACATGTGAATCAAGATTTGAAATTGTTTCGCACATGTGGGTGGAAGTTGTGCACTTAGAGTATTAAAGATCACATTCTTCTAGATCACATTTTAATCACATTTTCTTCCCTTATTTAAAATATTAAATCTCTTAGTATTTAAAATACCAATTGATTAAAATTTGAGACATGAAAAGTTTCATAGGAGAAACATGTTATCACAAATTTGCATGAATTAGTAAACTTTTTTTGATTGCTCCCTTCAACAAAATATGCGAGATACCACAGAATTGAAAATTTGACATTACAAGAAAAAATGATATGACACCATAAATATGTTGAAGATGGAGTTAGATGCCTTGGTGAACAGTTCGCATTGTGATTTGACACTGAAATACCACATTTTAATTTCACTGAATATTTTTAGATACATAAAATTAACATTTATGAGATGTACCCAAAATACATTAAAGGCTTTGGTTTTTAAAAGCTCCCTCTTAAAAATTAATCCACATATAAATAACATTTTTTGTACCACAATTTTGAGAAATTATCTGAGGAAGGGAGTGTTGAAGACACAATTTTGAAGATACCATAAATAATATTATATATATTAATAAGATACCACAACTTGTATTAACATAAGATTATGACATTTATAGTTCTATTTGAAAACTTGGGTTTAACAATTTTGAAAACCACATGATAGAAGACTTCTCTTCTAGTTTTAGAGTAAGCGCACTGAAACGTACACTTTTCTATGACATTCGAGACCGGGTTACAATCTGAAGTAACTATAAGCCATTGTCATGAGCTTAAAACTTTGGATGTTTTGAATAAAAGCTCAAGACTCGAGAAGATTGACTTTCTCATTGACAAGATAAGTTAATTTGAAAGATACACTTTCCTTACATTAAAGTCCGAGTTATGTACTGAAATGTACATAAGTCATTAAGAAAATTAGAAATGATATGTTTAAAGCGTTTGAACTCTTGCTCGAACTTCATTTACACACCCGTATCAATGTTAATCGACATTTCTAGGTACGTAAATGTTAACGATTCCAAGAGACATTTCGAGAAGATTCTTTTTGGTATTTTTGAGATTTTTCAATTTTGTATTTTGTTTTTGAAAGATTTTTTATTTTTGTATTTTGTTTTTCTTGGTTTTATATTTTTGTTTTTTCTTTTTCAAAAATATTTATAAATCAAAATAAAGAGAAAAACAAAAATATTTACAAGTCTAAGTTTCCATCAGCAGTGACAGTTGTTGCTAGAGTTGAAGTAGATGAAGTTGAATCTGGTTGTTGTTGACGTTTATCGGATGCATCAGCAGTAGTAACAATGGAAGACTTTGAAACAACTTGATTTTATCCATAGAAATATTCATCGAACAAAGGACCGTATAGACTTTCCAACTCTGTTATGGGCGGCATGACTATCATATCTGCTGTAGGAACTTCTGTTGATGTTGTAGTGCGAGGCTAGAACCGCTGATGTGTCGTTATGCGGTTATAATTTATGCTTTAAGTTTTAAATTTATATTTTGCCGACTTTACCAAAAACAACACTTTAGTGGGCAGTGTACCCGGTCGATGTGAGTTTCGTGGTAAGTAGGGTGTCGATAACTAAGAGTGAGAAACAATCTTTCAATTTATTAATATTTTGGTTATCTAAATTAAGTTAATCCTATTTTATGTTAACCCTAGGCTAAACCTATGTTAATCCTAAATCTAACGGATAAGGGGGTTTTCAGCCTGAGAGACTGGCACGGGTTTGGTGGTGACTAAAATCAACTTAAGACACTAAAACACATGCAATCAAATTGACAGAAGATAAAGAGCGGTCTAGCCAAATATAAGAAAACTGTATTAATCATTATTAATCCAATCAGAACATTGGTTTGTTTATTTAGTGCAATGATTACTTATCTCGAGGCGGCATATCATTCTTAAGACTTAGGCGGTACTTCTTCCTAAGACCTAGATACGAAGAATTCTGTTACAATTAAACGTATCCGCATAAAGCATCCTTATTTACTGATTATAATCTATCTTAGGGATTAAAGAATTGGCGATCTTGTTAAACCCTAGCTCATAGAGACTTTACCCACTTACTGCTTAAAGGCAATTCATACACTAGTAGTCCACTAACCAAGTCTTTACCAATTAATTGAGAACATACTTGTTGATCCCAAGGGTCACCTGCCGGTCTAACTAAGCTCGCAATCTAAGGGCAAAGGTAGGTTATTATTCGTGATCCTATTGGTCTAGATGTATAAATCACTATATGAAGAGTCATCCCGGCATCTAGATTACATGGTCTGTATCACTAGATCTAGTTGAATGATAGGTCGCATACAAAAGCACGTAAACAAGTATAAACTGATAAACATAAACAAGCAATCAATGATAAATTAAGCAATCGAGATAAACAAACCAAACATTTAGTTTTTCATAATAATGGCTAATACCCGAAGGTATTAGCCTTCAAACGTCATAATCAATACAAAAGTAATAATTTAGCCAAGGTAAACTAACCAAGTTAACGAATAATACCAAAAACTGAACGATTACAAGAGTATAAGAGATTACAAGTTGTTTCTTATGGAATTAATTACGTTACAAGACCTCTTCTGCTATTCTTCTCTTCTGAAAATTGACTTTTTATGGTTTAGGTGTCAAAAATATGATTTAGCACACTGAAAACCCGTTTTTAGGTTTTCTATTTATAAGGTCTGGATTATGTTCGATACGGCGTATTGAAAGTCTTCGATACGGCGTATTGGGGGTTTCTTATAGTAGGGACCACTCAGAAGAGGAAAAATCTATATCTTCAAGATCTTTTATTTCCATTAACTTGAATCCTGCGTAATAGGTCTTTCTGGATAAATAGTATTGATCCTTAATCCTTTGTGGTCTTTAGTAAAGTGCAGGTACAGATACGCCGTATCTTCCTTGATGGATACAACGTATTGAATGTCAGAACATTAATCTTCAAATGTCTTTGTTTAAGCTCCAGAATGTGTGCCTTTTTGCTAATCTTCACCAAGTACTCCATAATTACTGCAATTCTTAAATACAAACGATTAAGTAACAATTCTTTGCAATAATTAAACTAAATGGGTTATTTACGTGGGATAAATGATGCTATAAAAGTAACATTATTTGATGTCATCAAATATCCCCCCACTTAAATCCTACTTGTCCTCAAGTAGCCTTTAGAAGTTTATAAAAATGTATCCCTAAGGATTTTCCCGTTATTTGATCTATTACAAGTACACAACCAAACACCTCACAAAAAAGGTAGATGAAAACACTCAAATCAATCAACTAATCTATGTGGTAACATGTAACTAATTTGCTCAATTGCTTTGTCATATCATAGGCTTGGCAAGGATACACATCTCCACTACTAGAGCTAAGGAGTAACAAGTTTATAAAGGTAAAATGGGTTTTTTATTATAAGGCTTAGGGTTGCTCATTCTACAATCTTTCACCAAAAGTACCACACCAACAAGGCAGCTAAAGTACACATACATGGCTGTAAAGACAGAATAGACATGTGTGTTAGATCACATCCTTATTCGAGTTTAACTAAGGGTTAGGATGGAGAATAATATAGGGTAGGGACCTTCTAACTTTCACCAATAGTAATAAACCAACAAGGTAGCTGAGACATGCATACATGGCCGTAACAACGGAATAGACATGCATGCTCGACCACATCCTCATTCGCGTAAAACCCATGGTTAATGATTAGGAAAGGGAATTAAATTGTTGTTAAATAAAAATTATGAAGGAAATAGACTAGGTCCAAGATATAAGTTGCTAGAAATTTTTTCTCGACCGTTACCATGATAAAGACACAACTATTTACACACGTCTTGATCATAGATTAAAAACAACAACCTGAGTTGGTGTTCTCGTAACGATCAACTTCCCAATCATCCCATACTTTTCATACTTTACAAGACAAGTGGCGATATATACCACTTTATACAAAACTTTACATCGTTGACTTATAAGACGTATCAACGAATAATCGATCCTTCGTATCATTCCTTCGGTCTAAGCTTTTGCGAAATGATTATCTTCAAAATTTCCTCCTCTTTTT
>BQNB010021863.1:0-16045 GCA_026074375.1 Tanacetum coccineum | reverse complement strand
GAAGGGCGTAGTTCGTTTTGAAAAGAAGGGTAAGTTAGCACCGAGATATGTAGGACTGTTTGAGATCCTTGAAAGGATTGGCCTTGTAGCTTATAGGTTGAGGTTACCCGAGGAGTTGAATAGCATGCATGACACTTTTCATGTGTCAAATCTAAAGAAGTGTTTGGCGGATGCTAGTTTGCATGTGCCGTTGGATGAGATAAAGGTCAACAAGACACTTTGTTTTGTCGAGGAACCTGTAGAGATTATGGATCAAGAAATTAGGAAGTTGAAAAGTAGGAAGATAGTGCTTGTAAAAGTTAGATGGAATTCGAAACATGGTCCTGAGTTTACTTGGGAACACGAAGACCAGATGAGAATTAAGTATCCACAGCTATTCGTGGACCGAGTTGTTGAGCCTGCTATTTAAATCTCTGGACGAGAATTCCTCAAGGAGGTGATACTGTGACATCCGTGATTTAATCAGGTTAGTGATACATTTAGAAATGGCTAAGAGTTCATTTTGTGTGATTCTTGTGTGCTATGTGTTATATATGTGCGCTAAGTGGTTTGAATAGGTGCACGATATCATTTTGAGGTGTAAGGTCATCTTATTTTGAGTTAGTTTGTGTTTGGTGATAAGTATTCCATTTGTTCACGTATAGTGATAATGGAAAGGAATGGCGTATTGCATGCAATGCTACGTCAATAGTTGAATGATTTTATGTTAAGCGTTTATGGGAAATGTATCATGTCGGAAATAAGTGAAGTGAGTGAAATTTGGATATTTATTTCTAAAATATAGAAAGTGAAATGTGAAATGAAAAGTTATTTTTAAAAAGTTTAGTAAGTAGCGTTTATGTAAAAAGGATTACCCAAATTAGCTTAGGGTTTTATAAAAACTTACGGTAATAAAGATAATTAGTTAATTAATAATTAAAGAAAAAAAATAAAAAAAATACATGTATGTATATGTAGAAATCGGCCCAAGAAAGGAAAAAAGAAAAGAAAAGAGATTTTGGGCCTTATCTTAGGAGTTTGACTAGGATTATGATTCTAGTTAGTTAAATAAGGGATCTATAAGCTAAAAAACAACTCATTCAGCCCCCATATCCCTTTTAAGTCGACTTCCATCCCTAAGAATAAGGAGAACAAGAATTTGATCCAAAGTTTTGCTAGGGTTTGTGTTAGGAGCTAGTAATCAAGAGGTATGTATCCTTAACCTACATTAATTCTTGCATTCATGTAACATGTAATGTGATGGATCTTAGGGTTTATAAAAATTCAGTAAGTATATAGAGTTTTATGATCATATTGTGTTTAGGGATAATTTAGAAGCATGATTATGGAAACGGTGCGTTTCGATTTGCTTTAGATCTTGATTTAGGGTTTTGCAGAATTAGGGTTGTGTTAATGAGATGATATCTCCATGATAGTTACGATTTTTAGGGTGTTTCTGGTGTCTAAACAGTATCTCAAAGAGTCTATTTTCCAAAAAATCTGGCCTCGAATGATTTTGAGTTCTGGAAGTTGGTTAAATGTTGGTTACAAAAAACGTTGTCAAAACAGTAAATACGAGTCAGAATTAGGTCATGTTTAGGAGGGTAAAACCCTAACTTAAAAGTGCAATTAGAGATAGCCAATCTACAATGATTAGGTTCAATGTGTATATAAATAAACCCTAGAAGGATAGCTTCTGATTGTGTGTATAAGTATGGTAATTAGGGCCATACATTTTAGTGTGCAATTAGATCCGAATTGGGACAGTTTTGAAGTTTGATTTTATTTGAGATAGTTGCACATGTAATGAGAATTTGGGAATCACAAGGTAGTTAGTAAACTCATAAATAAACTTAGGTATTTTTGGTATAATTTATGAAGGTCAGCAAGTAAGGGTTTTAAGTTAGTAAAGATACACTAAAATTCTGCATTTTTAAATAAATTGTAGTTAACTAGTGTAATATGTTAATGAGGTGGTTAAGGTTGGGCATGGAGTCGGGGTGACCCATGATGGTTAATCTTTTCTTCGTATACATTCCATCATATGTGTGTTGCATGTTTGGATTTGTAATCTCGTTTTGTGCATTCAGAGTGAGTTACCATAGCCCATTTTTATGCGTTTTAAACTTGGGATGGAAATGATGCAAGTATTGAAATGAGTTTTAAATTGCTGTGATTATGTGTTAGTGTAAATGCATGGACTATTATGTGACTGATATGTGTTATGTGCTACATGTTTTGTGTTGTGATATTGATGTGTGAACTAAGTCAGGAGGGTTACTTGTGGGTATTAATAGCCTGTTTAGTGGAAGGAATTGTTGCCTAGTCAGGAGGATTACTTGCGGGTATACATGGCCTGAGCTAGAGGGAAAGAGACTTTGGTATGATCCAAGAGCGATTTAGGTCATCTGCTTGGTGTCTGAGCGATCGGATGAGTATGCCTACTCAAGTGTTCATTGAGGGATCAGATGGGTACGCCTACCTAGTATATGATTTGTTGGTTTGATTGATTGGATTGAATTGCATGTTAGTTAGCATAATTGTCATGCAAAAGTATTGTTTTATAATCACAATAATTGGTTAAATTTTTTTGAAACGGATTGAATATGTATGTCTGAAAACCTATGGTTCTCACCAACCGTTGGTTGATGTATAAGCATCATTTTTAGGTATTCAGCAGGATGAGAGTAATGTTAGGAAAGTGGCTAGATGGACCTTAGGCAGCTGGTGAAATTTAGTTATCTAGATTTCGTTATTTGTTTTGGATAATGAATGTTAATTGTTTTGCTTTGTTAGGATGTATGAATTTTTGCATGTCATGACGTTGGCATGAACTGCCTTCATTTCAATGTCAGACGCCTTTTGGATTTTGTTGATGTGTTTGGGTATTTTCATTACACTGCGTGTTTATACCTTGTTTTTTATGCATGTTTTAGTTTCTCTATATAGACGCCAATGTGTTGTGATGATTCCCTTTCTCGTCGCGCCTCGTTGTTCCCCTTGGCGGGGTGTGACAATTCCGATATCACTTCCTCTACAGCCAATTGGAGAGGCGACTAAGGCTCCAACCCTTAAAGAATTCCACCTGGAGTCCAAGGGAGATCACACTTTACTTACTTTTTGTATTTAATCGTTCAAATACGAAATACTGTAAGAATTATGAGCTTTCAATCTATGATTATTCTTTTTTCTTGCTGTGTTTTCGATTTCATCCCCACATTAAACAAGTCTTAGATTATACTCCCCATGCAAGACTTATCCACTTTTCTTACACCTTAAGACAAAACCACTCCAACCCTCCCTAAAACTATGGCTTTGTGCAAATGGTTTTCTAGATATTTTGGGTATAAATAAGATCCTAATTGCAAGTAAACATTCACTTCTCATTTCTAACACTTAGCAAAAATCAAAACTACCTTCTCTCCCAACCAAAACCCACGGTTCAATTTTGGCCAAGAGGGTTTTCATTTTCTTCCATTATCTTGATATTACAAGCATACAAGGGAGTTTAGGTTTGATATGTAAGGTATATCAAGGGTACTACAAGAACTAGGGTTCATTTGATCAAGGGTTTGCAAGAAGAAAAATTAAGGTTTTCTAATAAGGATTTTGGGTTGAAGATCTAGGTTTGATTGTATTCATCTTCTCCATTCATTCACCTAAGGTCTAACATAAACCATACTCTTTCATAATTACTTCATTTATATTCATACATAATTGTTATATAGTTTAATCACCATCTACAAATTATTTTATAAAGTTTATAAAATAAAACAAGCTCATACAAGATCAAAGAAATTCATATTCATGAGGAAATGATGTTAAAATATGTTGGAATGCAAAAATATGTTTTATTTGACATATTATAAGTATTAGTTAATTTACATAATTAATTGTTACAATTTATTTATATGGCTCTATGAATAAATAGTTGTTCAACACATTTATTTGGACTTTTGGACATAACATGATGAACATAAACTATAGGACATAAAATATACAAAGGATGTTGTACTAATTAAATTAGAGGATTTGTAATAATTTAATTATGTCAAAAGTTTATAAAACAAGTTTTATAAATGTTAAATCCGAACAATTTGAATATTCTGTGAAAACTCAAAATCTTATAAAATATATAAACTTAAGATTCAAATATTACATTTCATGACGATTCCGAATATATAAAAAACTTAAAAAACGAAGCCATAACGAAGGAGATATGATTTTCACAAGATTAAATATATAAAAAGTATTTTATATATAATAGTTTTATTTTACTGTTGTAAACATTTTATTTTAATAGATCATCTCGACACGATTTCGTACATATAAAAAACGCGTAAAAAGGAGTTAAAATGAGAAATTTATGAGTTTTTTAAGATTTCGAAAAGTATATATTATTCCACAGATTTTATAAAGCTATGAAAAGCTGCGGAATAACTGCCAAAACTGAAATCGGTGTTTTTTAGGGCTTTCGGGTCCGATTCGGCCAAAGTATAAAACTACAAAGTTGTTCGGAATGACGTTTTACTATTTAATCGAGTTTTCATAATCTAGAAGTATATAGATATTTAATTAGGAATTATAAAAGCTAGATAACTTTATATTAATTTTTCTGCACTATTTTCCTGACATGAATATTGTTTGTTCGTTTCAATAAAAACCTTACAAAATAATGTAGCATCACTTATATAATATTAATACATGTTTTGAACTTTATAAATATTATTTTGCAAAACAATTAAACTATATATATAACATCATTATATAGAAAATAAAAATACTAAATCAAGCTAAATGATTTTAAATAATTTCCTAAGTTATAAGGAATTATTTTGGAAGTACATACTTGGTCACTTATTCTCAAACGTTGTTTCAACACTTATAAACTAAACAAAACTATTAGGTGGTGATATAACTTTATAATATACATTGTTGTATTTATCTTAAATACATCGTACTTATATGACTTATAATTAATTAGGTTGCATTCTGGCTATTCGTGACGATATTCTTTGTTGATTGTTACTACCCTCGATACGTTCACTTAAGGTGAGTTTATAGCCCCACGTTTTACTCGTTTTACATATACTTTAACACTTTTTGAGGTGAGAATACATGCGCATTTACAAATTGTTACCTACTTGATTTCATAACTTGTTTACCTATTCGTTTACATACACATTTACAAAATTGTTTACATACTCATTACAAACTCGATTACAAACTCATTTTACATGATTGATTACAAACTCGTTTACATACTCATTTGCATATCTTGCGGTGAGATATATTACTTGTTTTCACTTATGGACGCAACAATTTTACTTTCATTCAAATGATTACGGATTAGCTTAAGAGGCATGAATTGTTAATTACGATTGGAAGGCGCGAGTGTTATAAAATAGATCTATTTGGGCGTGACAACCCCGTTCGGGTGAGTAGCTCTCACTAGTTCGACGGATTAGACTAACGAATGTATACCATGTCGGAGCATTGAACGACACTTACTTGAATACCTACAGTGACTGAAAAGATTAGCATACATTACAAGTCCGAGCCTCAAGTATCTGAACTCTTAGTGTAATGTATCACATCTTTCGTGACTATGTATGTGTTACAATGGTCACGCGCACTTTACAAATCTTTGATTTTAACATTTATACTTACATTTTTGTGACTATTCTAAGGGTTGAAATGGTCATACACACTTTACAAATCTTTGATTTTCAACATTCATACTTATATTTTTGTGACTATTATAAGGATTGAAATGGTCATACACACTTTATAAACCTTTGATTTCAATATTTATACTTACATAAACCTATGAACTCACCAACTTTATGTTGAAACTTTTAAGCATGTATTTCTCAGGTGAATAGGATGCTTGATGAATTTGATCTTATAGTATATATAATATATATTATATATATATATATATTATATATATATATATATATATTTATAGATATATATCTAAAATACCAAATACAAAATAATAAGAAGAGTGAGGAAAGTATTCCGTAAGGTTTTTAAGAAGATTACTTTTATCCAAAGTAAAATTCAAAACCTTCCCGAGTTGTATCCCGACGAGGCGTGAATTGAAGATCGTGTTTGAGTTCGTGATCGAGTGATTTGAATAATCAAAGATTCATTTTGGATTCTATTTCTACTAATAACATGCAAAAACAAATAAAGGCAAGCTAAAAATGTAAGCTATTAAGGTTAAAACACGAAAACGATAACGGGAATCAAAACCCGAGCTTTAAAAACCTAAATTATCGAGTTTTAACCTTACATATGCAAATTTAATTTTTAAATGTCCTAAATGATTAAAAATAATTAAAAAAAAGAATTATATTTTTTTGACTTTTATTTAATTTATTATGAATTAAAAACACTTTTAGACTAAATAAAATAATAAAAATAGTAAACGACTTTATAAAAATCCAAGAAAATTACTGAAAATACTTTAAGCTATAACTAATCTAAGAAAAATAAGAACAGGAAATAAGCTATGCTAATAAGCTGCTAAATAAGCTGAAAAGAAAATAAGCCTAAAATTGGAAATAAGGGTTAAATATTAAATATTACAAACGATAAACGAAAAAGTCCCCAGGGTAGTTGGTTGTGTGTGGTGGTGTTAAGGTGTTGGCTAGTATAAGGGGGACGTCACAGGTTTGACCCTTGTGGCTCTCTTTTTTGTAAAACTTTTTTTTAACACTTTTAGATATTTAACCAAAACTAATTGGATATTTTGACTTAATAAGCAAATGTAGAACTGATAAGCTGAAAACAAACCAACTCCTACCCCTAATAAGCAAATCTGACTAAAAATAAACAAACAAATTAAACTAAAAAGCACTAAGATAGTTTGACTCAAAGATACAGTTTTAAAGACTTTTTATCAAAATTTAAGCTAACTTTTAAGACTAATAAGCAAATGTAAAAAGTTAAAAACTGAAAACAGATGAAGACTTATATCCTAACAACACAAGCAAACTTGAATTAAGCAAAATGGCAAAGAAATAAGCTAGAAAAGCTAAAATGAAATTGACAGTTTAAACTTTTTTAAGTTTTTATAAAAGAATAAGAAGCTACTTTCAGGCCTAGAAATAAGCTAGCAATTGAAGTCTAAATCCTAAAATAAGCTTAAAAAGATTAAGACTAAATCCAAATAAACTTGTGCAAGCAAATTCAAAACCTAAAACAACCTTATTCAAGCTTAAAATTAAGATCTAAAACTGGCTTAACTAGAAATTTAGAAAATAGGACAGATTATGTCTAAACCTTAAATAGCAAATGCAAGCCTAAAACTCTTTCATTCTAGTGCATAATGGACCATATCAGAGCTAAATCTAAGCCCCAAAAACAGCTTATAAGCAAAATCTAAATATAAGCAGTTAGAAAAAGTAACAACACCACAGATTCTAAAATTTAAAAGGTAAGACATTAAAACTAAAAGTTAAACCACAAAAACTTATTAAAACTTATCAGAAGACCTAATTAGAGCTTAATAAATTTGGCTTAAATGCCAAAACAAGCTCAAGGAGTGGTAACTATAGTTACCACTGCTTGTGCCAAACACCCTTTTAAATTTTCCAAATTCATTATAAAACTAAAACAGATCAAAATAAGCTTAGAAAAAGCTTTGAAAGTTAAAACAGCCAAACACGTTTACGACAATGAAAGACAATTAAGCAAGATTCCAAGAATAATAAGCACTAACAATAAGCTACACTGATGAAGCTGTGTAGGACAAAAAAAACTAAAGCAGACATTTAAAATTTAAACAAATTCTAAACTATTCTAGGCTAATGTCTAAACACAATAAGTTCTAATTAAGACCGATTACACATAGTTAAGCATATAATAAGAATGAGATAAAGCAGAATTAACAAGAGCACAAAGAAATAAGCTAAAAATAGCTTTAAAAAAAGCATTGTAGAACGGATGTAAGATATTACCATCATATCAATATAACCAATTTGAATGATCCTAAAGCTCTAGGACTACAGCTTATTGTCCATAAGCTGTAGCCAAACCCATAAGATCTTCCCTTGTAAGCTTATCATCTATTAAGCTTCAACCAAACACCGCTTAAAACCCAAACTCCAAACCCATCCAGCTTATTTCAAATCTTCAGCCAAATTTCAAAAAAGCTTAAACTCAAATAGCTTTAGATAGCTTGTTTGAGCTTTATCAAGTCAATGAGCTAATTAGAGCTTATTTAAAAACAACAGACAATGTATACAAATAGACTTTGAACATGAATTTAAAACAAACTTAATTTTATTGATGCTTTAAGAAAGTTACAATACTTGAAAAGGAAATACACAATTTTAAAAGACAATAAGCACTAAATAAGCTGGAAAATAAACTACCTACACTACCCTACTCTTTAAACTAGATGCCTCCAATGAAGAAATCCTATAACTATTTATAGAGTATGAAGGATGCAGGGGTGTGTTTCTTCTGTGAGAGGGCGTGAGAGTGGTAAAAAGAATGACGAGGATGAGCGTCTCCTCTCAATCTTTAAGTAAATTCACATCAATCTGCCATTCCTAGAAGCCATGATTCACATGACAAAGGGAGACAAAGTTTTAAAAGATCTCCTTTTCACATAAGGAGAAACTTGAAAAAGCGGCCTCCTCAGTCAAACTTAGTGAGGAGTGTTCTACTATTATCCAAAGGGGTCTTCCCTAAAAAGAAGGGGATCCAAGAAGCTTCACACTGCCATGTCTTATCGGACCCCTAGCAGTCAAGAACGCCTTTGCTGATTTAGGAGCAAGCATAAATCTCATGCCACGCTCTATTTTCTGATGATTGGGAATTTCTAAACTTAAACCTACCAAAACGAGTATTCAACTAGCCGATCGATCTATCAAATATCCCATCGGGGTCTGCGAGAATCTATTCGTGAAAATAAGCAAGTTTATCTTCCCAGTTGACTTCGTAGTTTTGGAAATGGACGAAGACGAGCTAGTCCCGATCATTTTGGGGCGGCCCTTCCTCGCCATGACAAGAGCTGTAATTGACGTTCATGAAGGAAAATAGAGTTTAATGGTCAAAAGTGAAACCGTCACCTTCAACATTGGGAAATCCATGAAATCCAAACACTCATGTGATGATTACCTATGTAGGATCCCTTTGCTTAATGGATCTTAACCTTTAGCTTGTAAATGGTTTGTTTCCTTAGATAAATCTAAAGTAACAATGATGAAACAATGATTAACCACTATTGATTACGCGGAATTTAATCAACAATGTAAAGAAGAATATAATCAAAACACTTTTATATTAACCTTTGAATCTGCCTAAGTTACAGATTATAATCTATGATTTGCTATTCGATCTCTATGATCTTCTATAGAACTATATCTACTGACTATGCCTCTGGTTCCTTTTATAGACTAAGGAAACCCTAATGGGCTTTACAAAACGCGTATAAAGATAATGCATATCTTTTCCTAAGATATCTCATGCATATCTTTAACTCTAACTAATTTCTGCGTAAGCAGACTTAACTATTACATAAACAGTATTAACTATTTAATACTGCCAGTACTAACTATGATAAACCTTCTACCAGTACTAACTATTACACTAGCAGAATTAACTACAATACTAACAGAATTAAGTCTGTTATACAAAATTCCTAACAATCCTCCCCTAAACTTGAACTTCACTTGTTAACTTCAAGTTTCTTCAGTTGTCTTCAGTTTGGGCTTTTGAGAATTGTATCCAAGCATGTCTTCAAGTCCTTAGCTTCTCTTGAATGATGATCTGTTTGATGTTCTTTGAAAAACCAGATCATACTTTGTCTTTTAGTCTTTGTCTTCTCTTCACAGCTACACAGCAACATCCAACTAAGTTGGCTTTATAGTTTTTGGCAAACTACCAGCCATCAACGGATTTGATATGTCTTTACCATGAGCCGTTTGCTATGGACTAGTCAATGCTTCATTGTAGTAACAAGGTGCATTGATAACCTTATAGTTTTTAGCAAACTATCAGCTATCAACGGATTTGAATTCTCTTTACCAGTAGCCGTTTGCTCTGGAGTAGCCAATGCTTTAGTGCAATACTATGGTGCATTGATTACCATACAGTTTTTGGTAAACTGTCAACCATAAACGGATTTGAGAAGTCTTTACCAAAGCCGTTTGCTTTGGACTAGCCAGTCCTTATGCCTATTAAGCATGGTGAACTGATAACCATTTGTTGTGTGGTGGTTAGCCAACACCCAAACCCTTCTCACTTCCATAATAGTCTACAATTTCTAAAAACATGCCCACTGCTACTGATAACTTCATCACTTTCTAATCTCAGCTTGCTTCTCAATCATCTTCAAAAGTTTATAGCAAACTTCATTCATTTTTCCATCTAGAAGCTTCATTTTCAGCATCACTTGGCAAGCTTCTTTTGACAATGGATACTTTCTATCTGCTAACATATAGATTGTGCATGCCTCCAAAGTTAAACAATGTACTTCACACTTATCATAATATCTCCAACTAACCATCTTTTGTTGAAGTGGTAAGCTCCAAATAGCATCTTCAATGCCTGAGATCACTCAAAAGTACTCTGTCATAAGCATCTCCAGGCCTATTTGTTCCATACTTCTGCATTACCAACTTATACAACTCTATAAGATCCTCTCTTGTGAAGTCTTTGATCATAGCTCCAAAGCTCATGTAGACTGTATCAGCTCCATTTGCTCTTATTATCTGATAAACACTTCTTTGACCTTGCTAAAAGGAGTAGGATTCATAGCTTCTATTGATTCCTCTTTATTAGTTTCTGAATCTTTTTGTGTACTCTTGTCAACATGTATACCTTTTCTAGCCTTTTGCTTCCTTCTTTTTCCTGTTCTTTTTACTTGCTCTTCTTCCTTTACTTCAGCAACTTTTTCTCCTATAGCTGGAACATATTTATCATCAAACCTTTGTTTCTTTGAGGTCTTTGTCTGAAGCTCTTCTCCATATCTTTTCAATTTTGCCTTTGTAGCTTCAAGATTTATAGGAACAAAAGTATCAATCTGCTGAACTAACTTATCAAACTCTTTTTTAATTTCTTCAAACTTCAACTTCTTTAACTGAGAAAGCTTCCAAGTTCCTTGATTCTTAAGATAGTTTGACATGTAAATCCTTAACTGTGACTGAGTCATAGGCTTATTTCTCTTTGCCTTAGCTCTTTCCTCTGCAAAGTGTTTCTTTCTTTGATTCACCATATCTACCATTCTTTTTGCAAAATCTTGTTCAGGCAAATCTTGTCCCAACACATCTTTTGACAACTCTGCATTTGCTTCTAGCTTGGCTCTAATAGTATCCCAGTCTTCTTCAGTATAAAACTGAGCTTCAAATTGAACTTGAGCTTTTCTTTTCTTTTGTTGTATTGTTAAAGCTTCTTCTTCAGCCATTCTTTTAGCTATCATTTTATCTAAATGAATCTGCTTTGCAACTTCTTCATCCAGTTGAGCTTGCAACTTTATAGCCTCTACCAATCCAGCTTCCTCTTGTCTCAATTATTCTTTAGTTTTGTGAGTAGCCTAGATATCCTCTTCAACCATTGGAGCCTTTCCTTCCCTTTGACCCCTTTCACTAGCAGTAGCAGAATCAACTTTAGTACTACCAGTACTAACTTCTTTAATACCAGTATTAATTTCTTCTCTGCCAGTATTAATCTCTTCTTCAGCATCCAATCCAATATCAATCTTCTTAGCTATAGACCTTGCTCTCCTCCTGTATCTCTTGCCTTTATCAGTTGATTTTTCTTTGCTAACACCTTGAGAAGCAATCTTTGATAATGTTTTAGCTGCCTCTAAGATTGTAGGACTGATTTCTTCTTCATGAGCCTCCCCTAAAGTTTTTGTAAGAGTGACAAAATCTGTTGACTTCTATTTCATGGATTCCCTAACCAAAGAAACTAGAGGATCATCATCAATATCCTAAAACTTCCTCCCCTGATCCTCTGATTCTTCACCCTCTGATTCAGATATGAGTACTTTCTTGGATTTCCTCTTCAAAGCTGTTTCCAGAGTTTTCACCTTCTTTACCAATTTGAGCACAACATTCCCTAGTATATGTTTGGTGTCCTTCAATTCTTTCTCAAAACTATTAATCCTGGTCACCAACTTAGGTACAAGTATCATCAATTCCTTGAGTTGCACACTGTCCTCAGCACTTCCTAATGTATTACCTTCAGGGATAGGTGCTTCATAGGACCTTGGTGGTGAAAAATAAGGTGATGATTGACGTGGTGAATGATGCGGGGAATGTGGTGGTGATTGATATGGTGAATGATGTAGTGGTAAATGAGGTGGCGATTGGTGTTGTGGTGATGGAAGAGGTGAGTGGGATGTGGATGGTATTGGATCAACAGGTGTGGGATGGGGTTCAGCTGGTGGTGCTGAGCCTTCACCTTGATCCACAGCTGCCCCTGCCAACATAGCAGGCAACAATGGTACAATCCCCTGCATAACACCTTTTCATGTTTGCAAAAAGTTTTTTGGTCAAAGTTGGGGCTAAATACCTTCCTTTATTTTCAGTTGTAATATCCAAAATAATTTGTAAAAACCTTGGATACATTAAAATTTTTGAATTACTCTCTAAATTATGAACCATCCCATCAAAAATCATTTTAGAAAAATTATAAACCCTATTGCTAGATAGACAAATTAATGCAATAGCAATAGTACTACTAAATTGATCCCATCTACCAGAGTTAGGGCTTAAGCAGTGTAAAATATGATGGATTAAAAATTTCCATTAGGTTACAAAATTCTTTTTCCAGAAAGTTAATTTACCCTTAGTAACATACCCCAAGGTGGCTAATCCAGCATATATTTCATCATCAGATAAATTAGGTATTCCTGTTGCATCTGCCAATTAAAGTTTACTTCTGACAGATACCTCAGTAATAGTACTCTTTAGAGTCTATAGATGCTACTAATTGTTGAGTCCCATTAGCAAGTGTTCTGACTGTGGCAGTTTGCCAAAACTGTTTGACTATGGAGTCATAGATAGTAGGATTATGAGTTAAGGCATAACCTTAAGATGTACCTTTAAGAAAACACTACCTCAGTGAAAACCAACACTTTCAATTGGTTCTTCATAAAGCAACCATATTATGCTTGTCGGAGTACTTTAGATTGGCCATATGAACTCGTTGATGAACAGAAATCGTAAGAATGTAAATTCTAATCCTAGGTTTGATGCGAGTGAATTACTAAGTGCTGGTAGAGAGAGGGAATTAAGTTTTTATCAATGAATAACAAGGTTTCTTATTGGACCGTGTGTAAAAGAAGTTTCTGTAGAGTCATGTAAGAAAGTCTATAATCTCATGAAAATCTGTATTCCCATCAGTCTTTTCCAAGTAAGCGACCATGTTGTGTTTAGCACAAGATTCAAGAACAGCCATATGTGTAGAATTTATGATCGTCGGTGATTAAAAGATTAGGGTTTGTTAGAAGAGAGCGATTAAGAGAGATTACGTGAGTAAATTGTGCAATTGAGATGGGTTTATATAGGTTGGACAAACCCAAAAGCAAAGAAACCGTTACAATTTACACTTTAGACCCTTGGCGGTATTTTCTCCAACGGCTTTATAGCGGTACTATCTTTGCCCAGCGGTACTAACTTTGCACTATCGGTACTAACTTTTGTCAACCAAAGAATAAACAAGTCTGGCAACAAGAGTTCTTCAGTACCATCTATATCTCTTTCCAATGACTCTCTAAAACCCAAACAACTCCATGAAATTCATCACTATGGTCAAAATCCCTCTGCTTAAAATATTTCATACAAACTGTACAACAAATCATCTTGCCTCCCCTCAATTGTAGCTACAGATTCAATAATCCAATGCTAACCACCAAAAAGTTAAATCTTGTGACATCAAATCCTTTGGTGAGAAGGTCTGCAACATTATGATCAGTGTGAATCTTGATAACTTCTATCAGTCTTTTCTCATAGCAATCTCTTATAAAATGAAATCGAATCTCAATATGTTTGGTCCTAGAATGAGCAACAGGATTCTTGATAACACTTATAGTGCTCTCATTATCAATATGGATTTTGGTGTTCATGAAATTGAAACCATAATCCATCATCTGATTCTGTATCCATAATACTTGCCCACAACAGTTAGCAGCTGCAACATATTCTGCCTCAGTAGTAGAATTTGCCACAATAGTCTGCTTCTTGCATTGCCAAGATATCAATCTTCTACCAAGAAATTGACAGCCACCTGTTGTTGATTTTTTGTCAAGACTGGCTCCTCTATAATCACTATCTAAGTAAGCTTCAAGTTCAAAAGGTGAATCCTTAGGATACCATAACCCTAGTTTGGGTTGATGTTTGAGGTACCTAAAAATCCTTTTTACTGCATTTAAGTGTGAAGCTTTTGGTGTGACTTGAAACCTAGCACAGGCACAGACAGCAAACCTGATGTCTGGCCTTGATGCAGTTAAGTACATTAGAGAGCCAATCATAGACCTGTAGACATGTACATCTATATCTACACCATCTTCATCCTTGACCAGTGGTTTATTAGACTCAATAGGAGTAGTAGCTGTTCCGATGGACCAAAAATCAAACTTCTTTAAGATGTCAGCTACATACTGTTCTTAACTAATAAAGATTCCATCAGGTTGTTGCTTCACTTGTAGTCCCAAAAAGAAAGTGAGTTCTCCCATGGAGCTCATTTGGAATCTTTTGTGCATACAATCTTCAAACTCTGTACACATAAACTTCTTTGTAGAACCAAAAATAATGTCATCCACATACACTTGGCCTAACATAATGTCACTCTTTTTCTTCTTGATAAACAATGTTTTGTCTATGGTACCTCTCTTGAAACCATTTTCCATCAGAAAAGAAGAAAGTATCTCATACCAAGCTCTAGGGGCTTGATGAAGACCATAAAGAGCTTTAATCACCTTATAGACTTTGTTTGGATGAGCAGGATCATCAAAGCCTAGAGGTTGATGGACATACACCTCCTTTTTAATAGTGCCATAGAGAAATGAACTTTTAACATCCATTTGGTAGACAGTAAATCCTATGTATGATGCAAAGGCTAAAAATAACCTAATTGCCTCTATCTTGGCAACTAGTGCAAAAACCTCATCATAATCTATACCTTCCTCCTGTCTAAACCCTTATGCTACAAGCCTTGCTTTGTTTTTCACAACAATACTTCTATTATCCCTTTTATTCTTAAAGACCCACTTTGTGCCAATTGCCTTTTTCCCATATGGCAAATCAACAAGTACCCAAACCTTCTGTAATTAGAACTGTAGCAATTCCTCTTGCATTGCTTCAACCCAGCTTTCATCTTGTAAGGCTTGTGATATGTTCTTAGGTTCTTCTTGGGAGAGAAAGCATGCTAACAAAAAATTCTGATAATCTTTGTGATTAGTTCTATTCTATTTGGAGATGTAGCTCACCAATGCTTGTTATGCTGAAGAAGCCTTTTGAATCTTTCCTCTTGTTTGAACTGCTGACTTAGGATATCCTAGAATTTGATCTTTTGGATGATTTTTATGAATTCTGAGTGTGGGAATAGGACTGACATTAATGGTGTCATTCATATTGTTGAAATCAGCCACTGCACCCACATTCTCATCATCATAGGCTCCATTGAATATGACATCACTTGAAAATGCATCAGAATCATCTTCTAAATCAGGCATATTTGGATCAATGGGTAAATCAGCATTAGGGAGAGTAGATGCATCAATAGGTATTTTTCCTCTAAGATAGACAAATGATGATTCACCAGCATTTGCACTTATAGGAGTACTAGCAGTACAAACATATGGCGTGGTAGCAGTACTAACAGATGACCTACCAGCGTGGTAGCAGTACTAACAGATGACCTACCAGTAATAAGTTTGTTAATACTGGTAGCCTGAGCTGTCCTCTTTTAAGATGAAATATTCCTCTAGGGGTGAGCATACCGGACCGTCGACCGGACCGGACCGAAGGTATTTCGATCCGGTTCGCGGTCTGGTGTTTTGGACCAATTTGGTCCTCGGTCCGGTCGGTCCGGTCCGGTC
>BQNB010021862.1:0-63713 GCA_026074375.1 Tanacetum coccineum | reverse complement strand
CCAAAGCGAACAGTGCCCATGAATTTCTCAATGAAAATTTTCAGCAGTGATCGATCACCCGTCATATGCTTTGAACAACCACTATCAATAATCCATAGAACAATCTGAACTACCTGCAACACAAGAAAAAACAACATATGGATAAGTGGGCAATTTAACTACCCATTTCTTAACAGAGACCGAGTATTTTTAGATGAACGACTATTCTGACCATTTGGGTTTGTGTTAACAGGAGACCAAACAACATTTGGTTTTGATTCAAACCATTTTTGCCAGATTCGACTAGTTCGAATCTTGTTCTGCATGTATGTGCTAAAAGACTTATCGCGCACATTTCTTCTGACATCAATCTTAGGTTTGGAAACTACATAAGTAGTATCTAAAGACTTAGATAGTGTCGACTCCTTAGAAAACCTAGTCTTGCGAACTATGTAACACCCCCAAATTGGGTCGCAGCGGAATAAGGGTCTGTTACTTCTTAGATCAATAACACAAGATATATATAGAACGACCAAAAAGTCATTTTAAAACTAATACATTGGATTTAACAAATATTTGATACAAATAGCCCGAAGCTTTAACTTATTCCTTGTTATTATTACAAAGATACTGGTTCTCAACACATGAGTTTCCCAAAACATAATACAACCATATCTTTAGCATGACATCCAAAACAAAATCACCAATGTATCCTCGGCACCTTATGCTTACTGATCTCCTGAAAAACATTGATTTAAAATGTCAACAATAATGTTGGTGAATTCATAGGTTTGATAAATCATATATTGTAGAACCACAAGATTTCCCAAGTGTATGATAATGCAACAGATGCAGACATCATATAAATGTAATTACGTTGCCCTAAGCTCATGACACTGAAGCTCGACATAAATGAATACTGTAACACCCCCAAATTGGGTCGCAGAGGAATAAGGGTCCGGGGCGTGTTACTTCATAGATCAATAACACAAGATGTATATCCAGTGATAGCTAATCACCCGAACGAGGATGTCAATCCTAATAGATCTATTTATAACATTCGCGCTCACACTCAGTGACAGTTCATGATAATGGGCTCAACTAGGGTTATCGCTACTTAGGAAACACGTAATCATAATATAAAACTTAACCACTTGTGTCCAATTATAAAACATTGCATGTTTCTCACCCCAAAAACTTGTAAAACAAATCATGTAAAACGTGGGGCTATGAACTCACCTTGAGTGAGCGAATATCAGGTATATCACAAATAATGCGTCACGCAAATCGTCAGATGCAACCTATTTAATTTAAGGTCGTATAAGTACTAAGCATGATGATTAACATCTACCATATACAATTCTACATAGCAACATCACCATCTAATTGTTTTGGTAAAATTGTGTTTAATAAGTAAAAACGTTTATAATTACCGTTTTAGTAAAACTGGCGTAACTTTCGCGTTTTAAGCCTGATTTTGACGTTTCTTATGCCCACGCTTTCGTATTAGGACGAGTTATCATAATTTGACATTTTCGAATTTTGGACCCACTGGTGAACAGTAACTTTTACTGTTCACACCAGATCCTAACTTTATTTATATCGTTTTCGTTATCGTAAAACCCGTAAATGTCGTATTTTCTTCGTTATAGCTCCGTTTTTAGTGATTCTTTCGAGCACGTTCTCGTAATTGAAAGTTCTATTGATTTATGAGGTTTACAAAAATAAAAGTTTCTGTCATGAATAGTAACTTTTATAAAAATGGTTTTATAAAAGTATTTTTTGTCGTAAACTCGCGTAATTCATAACTTCTTCGTTTTTAATCAAAAAATCACGATTCTTATCATTTTAGAATCCTAGAAATGTGTATAATCTATTAAAAACACCAAACTTTCTGTTTTGTATAATTTTTATAAAAGTTATTTTATAAACCCGTTTAATTAATGCACATCCGGAATGATCCATCTTTCTTCTTGACAAACAAGACCGGAGCTCCCCAAGGTGAGGAACTAGGTCTTATAAAGCCTTTGTCAGATATAAAGCATTTGTCAGATAGTTCTTTTAGTTGCTCCGACAACTCTTTCATTTCAGAAGGTGCCAATCGATAAGGCGCCCGAGCTACGGGTGCAGCACCAGGTATCAAATCGATTTGAAATTCCACTTGTCGAGTCGGAGGAAGACCCGGCAAGTCCTCAGGAAATACTTTAGGAAAATCTCGAACTATTGGTACATCCTCAAGTCGCTTCTTCTCCGACTTGTCTTCAACCTCCTTTGTAGTAACATGTGCCAAAAAGACTGGACATCCTTTTAGCATGTATTCTTATGTTTTGGAGTACGAGATAATGTGCAGACAAGCCTCGTGTCCCTGGTTGCTTTCGTCACTGTGAACAATTAATGTTTCATTTCCCTAGGGGATACGAACGATCTTCTCGGCACACACAATGATTGCTTGGTACTTTGCCAACCAATCCATACCAATTATAGCATCAAAACTACCAAGTTCTACGGGCATTAAATTTATGTTGAATGGGTGGTTCAGGAGATTTAATGTGCAACCCCTAAGGATAGTGTTTAACCCAATTATTCTCCTGTCAGCTAGTTCGACATCATAATAGTGATTAAGGTTAGAGATGCTGTGATATCCATTTTGGGAATAAATGCCTGTAGACACAAAACTCCTATCGGCATCAGTATTCAAATTATAAGAAGCATAGTGGTTGTGTGAAGGTTACGTATCCTTCACGTAATTGGAGTCTGTGTTTTGTCCCTGCTGTCCTACCGCATTACACTTTGGCTGAGTGCCTGTCATTACCAACTTGATTTCCATGATTTTTGTTGTTCTTCAACTTTGGACATTCCGTTTTGAAGTGTCCTTGAACTCCACACTCGAAGCAAGTAGATTTCTAGCCTGACCCAGTGCCCCTTTGATTGTTAGCATTGTTGGGCATTCCCTCACTCCTGCAGTCATTAGACCCAAAAGGGCTTAACTTTGTTTGCATTTGTAGCATTTTGGTGCACCACGGACCCTTCGTTTGGTGATAGTTTCATTTAGCACATAGGGGTTTAGATCCCCGTATGGCTTCTTTTCACCAGTCCCTGCAGTATAAGCCCTGCCAGTGTTCTGCCTCTTGTTCTGTTGTTGTTGGTTTTGATTGTTTCGGGAAGTGTTTTCAAACTTCCTTTGTTCTTTGCTGTCTTACAGCAATGGTGATGCTTTTTATCCTTTTTAGTTCAATGGCCATTTCAACAGTCCTTTGCTGGTTTTCGGCTTTGAGCTTCAAATATTTCCACTGGATCATTATCGGGCAATCCGGCGACGTTACCTTTCAATCTTGTCAGACTTCATAGGAAAATCCTAACACACACAATGCTTGAGCCTGGAAATGTTGGTTTTACCCGATACATCAGAACCCTTCACTTTTACATTTTACAATTCAGCTCACAGCTTTTTTCATCTCGTTCCTTGGATAGTACTGGTCAGTCATTTTCTTTCATCAGATCGGGCCAATGTCATTGCAATATGCACATCATGGACAAACAGTCGTCATAAACATGGGAATTCCACATGTTAGAGACTCACATGCTAGAAGAGTACTTGGGGAAAAACTTATCTGATTTTCACAGAGCCAGTTGGCTTATGCGGAAAACAGTCTCCATCCTTTTGAACACATTGAGTTAATTCAAAACTCCCTCAGTGCCTTTGAAATATAGTGGTTTGCACTTCATAATGTCTTGGTAAGTGCATTCGCGAACAACGCATTCAGTCCTTCTGCAACTCGTTCTTGAAGTGTGGCTGTCATCACCATTCCTGTTTGCATCACGTGCTACCAAAGCGGCAGTGACACCTTGGTTAATCATTGCCTGAAGTTGCGCATTAGTGACCAATGTGGTGGTGGTTGCTATTAGGGCTGGGGTTGTTGTGACCAGTGTTGACCCTTGTGCTATTTTGGTGCATTTTTTCTTCAATCACAAGGAGGGGGGAAACATACAATACCCCGTTAGATTTCTTTAAATCATAACCATGACATCGACTTACATGATAAATAAAATGGATCACATCACACAGTGAAATATACAATGAATTGTAAATCAAATAATGATATAACTTAAATCGGACATTCTTTCTAAACAATTCGATTACAGACGGACATTATACAACCCATTTATATATAAATTGGAACATCATACATGAAGGTTCAGATTACAAAAGGATCATAATGAATAGGTTAACAAAGATAAACATAACACTAAAGCATTACTACGCCGGGATTGAACCTGTATATCTTTTGTTAGCTTAAGGTGTCCACTACAGAGAAATGTTTTAAACCTAACACTGTGGTGCAAAAATATGGTGTTTAACCCGTTTTCTAAACGGCATTCCAGAATCGACTAGTTTCCGTAAAATGGTCGTATCTCACTCATCCGGAGGAGTTACAAAACCATCCAATTCGCCACATGAAGCTAAGACTTATATCTATCCAACCATATAATTTAATGATAGGATTCAGCCAAAACATTTTTAGGAAAATCCATGTTTTGCTACTGACCCTAAAACAGTCCCTAAAACTACTTCCAAATTCATTCAAAACTCATCCAAATCGCTAATTAAACACATGCAATGCCATAACATATCTTACAAACATATTCCATAATCATTAAACCTCAATTACATGATCAAACCAAGATCAAATACAATAAGAACATGCACAATCATAAAAACTAAAATCAAGCACATGCACTAATCAAAAATTGAATTAACACAAAAGGGTTTTGAAAATTACTTACAACCACAATGGAAACCAACAAAGAGATTAAAAATCTTTTTTAACTTTCTTTTTCCCAACTTTTTCAATAACTAACACAATCAAACCTTAGGTGCCTTTTTCACATCAAGAATCAATAAAACATAGAGATGTTTTATTTTTCTAAAAATCAAGAACTTGGAAAACTTGGTGCATGTTGATTAGTTATTATTAGGGATGATTAGGATGAGAGTATTAGGATGGATTTTGTAGGTTCCATGATCATTCATACAAACCTTAACAATGATGTGCAGATTCAAGATGCAGGAAAATAAAGACTTTATTGATGATTGAAAGAAAAAAACATTTTTGGTGGCTAGAAACCCTAATAATAATATAATGACTAACTTTAATGTCTAACCTAAAAATGATAAGAACAAAGTGTATTTATACACTAATGGGGTTTGGCATATGGGCCTTTCTTTTGGGCTTTTGCAGGCTTTTTGCATAACAACCCATTTACATCATTAAACATTAATTAATTAACTAACTAACGAGCTATGAAACGCTTGCTTCTTCAAGACCGAGCTTCTCTTGTTAGACTGTGAAATTATGTTTCTAACAATCTCCCCCTAAGTGAGGTCTTCTTTTGAGGTCTTCTTAGCGTACATATTTGAATTCATAGCATATTAGCTCGTTGTCGTTGCGGTTCTTCACTTGATTTTACATTTGTGCTTCTGTAGAAATTCAATCTTTGAAACTTGAATTACTAGATTTGATAACTTCATCTTGATCTCAGATTATCTTGAATTACTTGTGATCTTCTCTTCAATTCGCCATTCGCTGAACTTTGGTCCGACATGCTCATACTTGCTGTAATCATGAAAGCTTTAGTACTCTTTCTTCTTCTACTTATTTTGACTTTAGCATTTGAAGAAAACTTTGATTTCAGAGGTGCGGAAGCTTCATGTACTTAGCTTTCTTGATGTCTTCAAATCTTTGAGTATGAACAATATAGTTTTTAGCAAACTATCATCTATCAACAGATTTGATATGTCTTTTCCATGAGCCATTTGCTATGGACTAGTCAATGCTTTGTTGCAATAACAAGGTGCAATGATAACCTTATAGTTTTTAGTAAACTATCAACTATGAACGGATTTGATATCTCTTTACCAGTAGCCGTTTGCTCTGGAGTAGTCAACTCTTTGTTTTAGAAACATGGTGAGTCGATTACCATACAGTACGAATACTGCACCTGTGATCAGATAGATTCAATAAAGAACCTTCTTGACAGGTTTTCCAGCTCAAAGCCTTTAAGTCCTCTAATACCGAAGTATCAGATTTCCGTATGCTTGCTGTTCTCTAAACCAGATGTCCGTAATGGAATGGTAAAGAGTGAGTCAGTACAGTTACTATCTGCTGACTATACCGTATAATTCCTTGTTCAGCGTTTTACTTCTTAATACAATTAAGTACCGTAGAAGACCTGTTGGCAAAAACATGATTTGAAAAACATTCGATGTGCTTGTGAAATTTATTTAGGACACAACGAAAGTTTAAATCAGAAT
This sequence comes from Tanacetum coccineum, assembly GCA_026074375.1. NCBI lineage: Eukaryota > Viridiplantae > Streptophyta > Magnoliopsida > Asterales > Asteraceae > Tanacetum > Tanacetum coccineum. Next base: position 57,421 of record BQNB010021862.1, on the reverse strand, counting down.
GCTCTGATGATCTCTCTTTCCTGATTAGTTAAAGAGGTACCTTGCATTAGAAGTTGAACTTTTTCCTATAGATCCTTGAAAACTCTGTGATGATTAACAAGTGAATAGATATCAGATGGTAGACCTTGAAGAATGATATTAGTTGCCTTGAGATCACAATTAGCTTGGATTTTCTCTGTAGCAAACAATTCAACATATTTCTTTGTTTTGGTCACCCTATTTTCTTCAATAGTTGGCCAAATAAGGGGACCGTGTTCGACTGATTCAAGTATCATTCTTATGTTCACTCTGTTTTGCATGTATAGCTCCATTATACTTTTCTAAGAATCATACAGGTCTTTGTCCAACATTGGTGGACGATTATCAACACCAGAGAGTATCATGTACTCAACAAGAGTATTATTTTGACCAATTGAGATGATTGGAATCCCATTATGATTTGAAATTGATAGAAAGAAAGATGATCGAATAGTGATTGGAGGTTGTTGTGTTAAAGTGAGATTTGATTAAAGTGATTAAGGCTTTGGAAAACACAGGATTTTACAATTCTTGATAAAACCAGAAACCCTATAATTCTCCTAATAAAAGTGTATAAATCTCCCAACCAAAGCGTATAATTCCCCCAAGCAAAGCGTTTAATTCTCCTAATGGAAAGATGTATAATTCTCCTAGAAAAGTGAAGTATAAATTGCCCAATAGAAACCAACGTATAACTCGCATGAATAACACGTATAACTCGAAGAGTAACGTATAAATCGCCTGAATAACTATGTATAACTCGCCTGAAGAATAATGAATAATTTTCCAGAATGACTACGTATAACTCGCCTAAAGAATAACGTATAATTCGCCTTAATGACTACGTATAACTCGCCTGAACAACTTACGTATAAATCGCCTACACACCTTCAAATCTCAAAACATAAAAATCTTAAAAAGACTCAGTTTTTTACGTTTTTACTTGATTTTTCTTGTATTTCTTACCTATCTAAGACTATTAGAACCTTAAAAACACAAACTTTAATGTTTTTGACACGAAAAATTTGAAATCAAGATTCAAGTACAAAAACCCTCTTTTTCGAAAAAAAATCTTAAAAAGATCAAGATTTTGAAGTTTTACCAAGGCTTTTCTTGTACAACTAGACTATACTAAGGTAATAGAACAAGAAAGTATCACACTTTATGGTTGGAAACCTACAAAATATGAATATCTTTTGATATGGAACGAACCAAGAACACGCCTAAAAAAACTATAAAATGCACACAAAACCTACACAATCACCCCATGGCTCTTGATACCAATTGTAGAATATCTTAATACACACAAGGTATGGATTCAATGAAGAGTGTTTAGAGAGATAAAGAGAGGTGGTTGGATGAACACTTAGAGAGAGAAAGTAAGAAATAAAATGCTTGATAACTATGTGTAATAAATGAACAACCAACACCCTTTCCATAACATAGAAAGGGTTTATATACTTACATAGGTGGCCGACTATGGGCTTATACGATGGGCTTTCCATAGGTTTAGCATAACTATCCTAGTAAGTTTACAAATATTACTTAACGCTATCAAATGATATTATTGGAAGTGACCGATACTTTCGTATTCCTAACAATCTCCCCCTAAGGGAGGTCACTTCTTTTTACAAAAACTTAAGCCTAGCATACTATGCTTTATCTTTAGTCTTGTGCTCGCAGATTTTGTTTTCTTGATATTATCTTGTGAATATGGTGTAGTGATATTTGACTTTAGGCTTGAGCTTGTTCTAATAGGCCACATCAAGTTTTTGGCGCCGTTGTCGGGGAGTGAAGTTGTTTAATTCTTGTTTTTATTAGTGTTTTAGTTTAGTTTAGATTAATTTTCATATTTGTGTGATTGTTTTGTGTGTTTAATTTTCTGCATTGTATATCTTTGCATATTGTATGTTTGTGTGCATTATTGCAGTTCGTTGTAACTTTCTAAATCGAATACTCAATACGGCGTATAATTTTTTTTCAAACCAATACAACGTATTCGACTCTATCATCAATACGGCGTATTCAGTTCACTGAATACGACGTATTAAGCAATTTGACAGTTTCTTTCCTAGCAAATTTATTACAGGTTCAAATGGACGACCCCAACATTACTATAGAGGAATATATCAGGCTTGGGGAAGAAAGAGCTCGTAAACAAGGTAAAGTGTTTAACTGGGAAACTGCTAAGTATAGTAAAATCTGGTACGATGAAGACGTTCACGACCTTAGATCCATTGAAAACGAATTCCCAGCTATAGCCTTCAATGATAGTTTGAAATCAGGTGAAACACTGTCTTGTGAACCCACGGTAAGTTCTCTTAACAACGATGAAATTGACTTTCGAATATCGTTTGACGAATCCGACGATGAAGATTACACGGTAGTTTTTGACAAAAACTCGTTTTCTTATAAAAAAATTTCTACCAATGATTTGAAAACGGATTCGGAAATCGATAATAAAAAAGTCATGCCTTCAATTCCACCACCCGAGCCTACGGTCAGTTGTTTTAATGATTTAGACTTCCTTAAAGATTTTGAGAACGAATTTCCAGCCATTGTTTACAATGGTACTCAAACGTCTAAATCAGATTTATTAACTGAACCGATTTTTAGCCCTCAACATATCGATGAATTTCATTTAAAAGATGAAACATCATTGTCCGAATGTGATGAAGAGGAACAAAACGTTTTATGCTTTAATAATTTATTTTCTTTTAACGTAATTTACCCCGATGAATTAAAATTGGATACGGACAATGATAATGATAAAATCGATATTGAACACTCTTCGGGGGATTTATCTATCAAACCGTTACCTGATGTAATAAATAACGATGTTGGTGCATATGCACATGAGTCAAATAAGCTTTCAGAAACAAGTCATGATACATCTAATAAATTTTTCAAAACTGGAATTTTTACCAAGGAATTAAATCTTAATATCGTGGCTTGTAATTATCTTAACAATGGGATGTCATTCATTTTCCTAATCAAGAATTTGTATGTGCCATTTGGCATCCCGTTCGACCCCAAATTGTTTTATAAGTATGGGATTAAATTGGGGCAAGTCTAACTTAAAGACTTTTTTTGTAAACAAAGTGCTTGCCGGAACAACCCGGAATGTAAATTTTCAATTTTTATCGAGTCTATCTCCCAGACTGTCTATACGACATATCCAAACCCCATGGATACGGTGTATTGACCTTCTGGACGTTATCCAGTCTTTATTTTTTTGTTATTTAATTGTTTTCTACAGGTTTCAATATGGCTATCTTATGTATAATACGGCGAATCGACTTCCTGGTACGTTTTATACGTATTTATTTCGAGTCAAACCCACATGAATACACCGAGATAGAATCATATTGTTTTCTGAGAATTTACAACATGAACCTCGTAATAAAAAATCAACAAATTAATGGTGAGAATTTACAAATCTGGAGATCTTGAAGTGTTGGAGTCTTGAAACTTCAAGGTGGCTGTCATACACAAAATCTTGCTCAATTAAACTCAACATGGAGAATCTACCAAGCAAATATGAGGGGAGTTTCTCATTTTAATTCTTTTTAATTCTCATATTTAATGTTTTACTCATACAACGATGACGTTGTATAATTCAAGTGGAGGGATGGGAATTAGAATGTATACTTGTCCTATTTTTCACACTAAATGCTTAAATTATGCTCAAATTTAAAAAAAATTCAAGCATACTTTTGTGAAATTACTTGATACATAACCCGCACACAATAACCCTTGTTAGATATTGTGAGGATTTAATCCTATCCGTTTCCAAATGTTTACCTAAATTTCATAAATATGAGTTGCCGTGATGTTGTAGACTTTAGAACTTGGCTTGGTATATCTATTCGAGACACAATAATGAGTACTATGGATTTAGATGGAGTAACTTGTTTAAATTGATAAATTTTAAGATTACACCCAAATAAATCTTAATTATAATCGCCTTTATAAGTTGCTTATTAACTAACTACACTGTAGATTAACCCCCGTATAAACCTTTGTTTACTCTCATTTTAAGAGTAAATATACCCCTAGAACAAACCCATAGGAGCCAATCCATTATGAACTACACATAATTAATTGTTTCGTTACACCTTTACAACCTTAGACCAATCCTCTTTAGATAAGTTTATTTTATAGTTGCTAGTTGCTTAAAGTGTAAAGTTTGTATTTCCCGAGTCTTGTGTCTATTTTGGTACGGTTTGGAAGAAATTTATCCATTGCAATAGGAATTTAAAATTATAGTCAAAAACTCATGTATTTTTATTACCATCACAATTATTGTATGTCCGAAGAATGAAGAATTATCCGAAATTATTATGATCTTGAAGATGGTGAAACTATACCGAGTTATGGGATTCTTGGTTTATATGATTTGGGGGTAGGTGCTTCTTTGTTTAGTTTTGGTGTTTGAGGTTGTGGTGTTGGTTCTTCGTCTTCATCGTCACTATTGAAATCAATAGGAGTCTGATAATCTTTCTGGTTTTAAAAATCATTTGGGTTTATGGGTGGGTCATAGGATCTACCACTTCTTGTGGATATGGTGTTGGTATGATTTAGACGAGCTTCCTCTAGGGTTTGGTTGGGTATTGCTTGGAAGAGATCCAGAAGGTCGAGCAGATTGCTTATCAGCAAATCTGACGAATTTTGCTTCTAAGTTTTAGATTGAGGCTTGGTGGTTTTTGGTTGTTACTTCTAATTTGGTTTTGATATCCATGAATGTTTCTTTGACGAAAAGATTTGTCGATTGTTGAGCTTTTATAAAATTGCTTAATTTTTTTCGGAGGTTGGTTTTATCGTCAGTGTTTGGTCTATGGTAGTCTCGGTTGTAATCAGATCTTTCGCTTGAACGTCAATTATCATGATTTGAATCACGATCGCCATAATCATTGTAAAAACGGGTACGTCGGATTGTTTGCAAAAATTTCGCTTCTTCTTCACGAGACATGGGTTTGTCATCATCGTTACAATCTGAGGTTGAGTGATTCGGTACGAGATTTCATTTCTTTGTACTGAGCATCTATTTTTATGGCCATGGCATCCATTCTTACCATAATTTTGTCAGTATCAGAATTATTGTTGCCTTCATAGGTGAAAGATATAGTTTTACGAACATGAGTTTTTGGTTTTTGATTTTTAGCCCAATCAAGTTTGAGTAAGACTTTGTCTTCGAGAAGTTGATAGGCTTGATTTGGGGTTTTATAAAGAAAGATGTCTCCTGTCACGACATTTAAGGCTTCTTGAGTTGTTTCATCAAGACCATGATAGAAGATTTTGATTATATTGCCTTTCGTCAGACCGTGTCCATGACAATTTATGAGTAATTCCTTCATGCGAAGCCATGCATTAGTTAGAGTTTCACGTTCATGTTGGGAAAATGTAACACCCCCAAAATACAATACGCAGCGGAATACAACATTTGGGATGCTACTTCATAATACATACACACGAGTCCCAGTAAACATTTAAAGACACGTTTATTAAACAGAATTTATTTTATTTATATAAAGAAACATCAGAGTTACATAGGTCCCAATACCAACATAGAAATTTATTTCTAAAAGTCACAACACGACTTGATTTCTATAAACATTGTTTTAATTATGACACTACTTCATCGAGACACCGTCCTTGATATCTGCATTCCGTCCCATCCAAGCCATCAACAACATCTAACCTGAGATACATGCTTAAAAAGGTCAACAAAATGTTGAGTGAATCCATAGAGTTTACACATAACAATTAGAACGCATATTTGGTTTCGCAAAACATATAACATTGCTTGTAGGGCAAGTTATAAAAGTAATGATTTCCAAATAAATGAGCCCGTGTACCAAAACTTAACACATTCATCCCATAGGACGAAATAATGTCCGGGAAGTATGCCACTCCTCCTAATACTAACTACAAAATGTCTGTTACAGGGTGCTCACCAACTGATTCAAACCCCGGACAGGGTTGTCAAACCTAATAGATCTATTTAATGTATTAGTGTTTACCTACAACTAGGCAACTAATGGTCACACAGTAAAAGGCATATACTCAGTAGTGAATGGAATCATATTAAGTATCAAAACATATTGCGTTCTCATTTTCCAAAAACAGCAAGTATCCCCCTCGCGGGTTAAAAACATTTAAAACACTTAAAAGCGAGGCTATGAACTCACCTTGATCGAAGCCGAAGATCAAATAACCAAAACAATCACGAACTACTCGACTTATCTCGTTCAATTATTACATCGTAAGATACGATCGGATAGTGCGCGCATCGCAACTATCAAAATAGTATAAATATACATACACATGTGATGAGAAATTCACTTGCGCGTCCTAGATCCTAAACTTCACATAATTGAGTTACGATCATTCTTTCATTTATATTATAAGTTGCTTAGTTGAAAACATTCTATTTTTGGAAACTTTTTGTTTTTGGAAAGTTACTATTTTCGGAAAGTTATCATTTTTAGCAGGCATCGTCTTCTAATTATATTTATAATAATATTTAGTCATCTCGTCGAACTTTCGACATTCAATTTGATTATCGTTTACTCGTATCGGTATTATATTCGAATATTAATGTCTAGGTCTTAGGAAGAAGTACCGTCTAAGTCTAGGAATGATATGCCCCTTCAAGACAATAGTGTTCGGTTGTTTTATTCGTGAAGGAAGGACTAGCATCCTAACGTATCTCGGTGACGTGTAGTGTATGCACATCATAGAGGTTATCTACTTTGGTAATTTAATTAGTTTGCGTGGTATTCTATTTATACACACGCGTATATTCAAGACAGTGTATTTGTTAATTGCTAAAAGATACACACTTTCTTGAACCCTTGTTAATTACATATTCTATACGTGATCTATCTTTTCCGCTGCGTATTCGTGATCTTTAATGGTTAATAGTTGTAAAAACCCAACAAAAAATGGGCATGTATGACACAATTAAAAGAAAAAGAATAAGTTACTCACTTGTTATGGGTGTTTAAAAACTGAAGAGTCAATTGTACTAAAGTTTCTCCGCACAAAATCCCTTGCATTTTGGTCTAGCTCTCAGCATAGGTCACTTCAGCTGGGTCACATTCAGACGCGTGTCGGTTTCAATGGCTATTGGCTGTTCAAGATTCAACTTCGGAATTGACAGGTGATCTCTCACACTTAACATAAAAGCTTTACACTCATATTCATTAAGATCGAAAGCGAATTGATATGCCATCAATGGTTCGTCCTTGTTTTCAGAACTTAGAAGTTTTTCAAGAATGTTTGCAACACCCTCGGTTGATTCAGAAACATAAGACACTGGCAAATGTTTGAGTAATCTGGTGACGCAAGATCCTGATATACTTCACAAAGAAGAAGAAGTACCTAGCCAAAACAAAATAAATATATTAATACCTTATTTCTAAAATATTTTTATGTGAGTGCTTTCCATTTGTTATTAAAGAAGGAATGTACATATAAATAAAGGATTAGGATCCTCTCATTTTCAACTTTCTCATGTTCTTCTCAAGTTCATATGTTGTGAGAGTATGTAAATTAATATATCACATATTTTATTTATTATGACCCCACTAATTTATTTACTTTTATTTCATTGGTTCTACATGACAAAACATTAGACACAAACTTTAGAGTTGAGATATAATTAATTAAATGTTAAACAATAAGGACTTTAAAGGAAAATCGGGAAAAAAGGAAAATAGGCTATGCCCCTTCCCTTTGCTCTAGTCGGCTGAATAACCCAACCCAAAGGAGGTGGGTTTTTGCTTGTTAACCAAGTATTGGGAAATGCTATAAATAGAGATTAGAGATTCATTAGTTAGCTAACCCTAAATCTCTCTTTCTTTCTCTTTGTGCTTGATCGACCGAAACCCATATATAGGGGTGTTCGTTTTTTGCTTTGTTTGACGGCAAGGAAACAAGAAACATAGTTTCTTGTGTTGATTTGATTCAAGATTTTCCAAAGGCGATTGTTTGATACTATTAGTACTAGCATACTCTATTGTTAAGAACGTATTGTGTACAAATTCGTAGAGAGATCATACTTTCATCTTTATTGTTTCTTGATTGAAGAATTGCTAAAAGGTACACGTTTTCTTTTACTTTCTTGTTATGTTAATTTATATGACTATATGAAGATCATACGTGTTTATATTCCGCTGCGTACTCGTATTTATTAATAGTTAATATGGCCTTTATGTCTACTAATTCCAACAGTGGTGTCAAGAGCCGGTCATATAGATCTATAAATTACATAATTCACTACAAGAATTCAGGCGAATACCCACGATAATTACTCACACTCATCATTTGGAGGGAATTTACCCACCTAATACCCACATGTTACCCACGATTAGTGACTTTCATAATTGATTTTATTTTCCCTCGAACTTCCCACGGATTTACCCATACAAATAGCCACATAAATATATTTGGTGTGCAATATGTGGGTAAATTATTTGGCGCCAAAACATTCCCCACGGATTACCCACGCCGTGAGTTATTGTGGCTATATTTGTGGGTAATTTAGTGGCTAAATGTTATTTACCCACAAAATAGAAATATCTTTTTTTCGGTGGATGAGTTAATGTGGGTGTTTTGAGGGTAAATATATACCCATGACTTTACCTACCTCATTGTTTGTGTGGGTATTTTGCCTATGGACAAGTTGTAGTTAGGGGTGTTAACCGGGTCGGGTTGGTCGGCCTCGGGTTGAATCGGTAGGGTCAACTAGAGTTGAGGGTAAAACAAACATACCTTTACCAAGCGCACTATTTACAGACCGGGTTGGTCGGGTTCGGGTCAACACGGGTCGGATCCATTCAGGTTCGGGTCTTGGCCATTTAAGAAATATATATTTTTAAAGTGTTTAAGCATGAAAGTTAAAATAATAAGAAAATATAAAGATACAAATTTACAGCATCAAATTTGTTGGAGAGTAGCCAAATGATCGACTTGCAATGTTCAATTGCAAATGAGTTAAACGCATTCATTTAGTTAATTAGCATACATTATACATGTAAGAAGTATGATATAATACCAATATAGAGCAAGTGACCATTATGGTACAGTAGGCAAATTTACTTATTTAGCATACATTATACATTCATTTACATAGACATAGTTAAGGGTACTAACCGGGTCGTGTTGGTCGGGTTCGGGTCAAGTCTGGCCGGGTCAAATCGGGTTGAGGCTAAAAAGCATACCCGAACCCGAACCTATTAAGGTCTCGGATTAGTCAGCTTCGGGTTGGGTCTAGTCGGGTCGGGTCTATTCGGGTCAGGTCTATTCGAGTTCGGGTTGCCCCATTTTAAAACTACAGAATTCAAGTGTTTCTAATTGGAAGTTGAAACACTAAACAAATAAATGAAAAAGAAAACAAATGTTACAGTCACATTTGTTGCATTTGTTTGATGCTTAAAATTAGAACTTGCAGTAGGTTCTTGGCAAATTTATAGAACTGCAGTAGGCAAGATAAGGGTAGATATATTAGACTAGAAGAGACACATAATGCAGCCATGAATGCAATGCAATCATGGATGATAACAAAGCCATAAAAAATATTTACAAATAGTTATCAAAATTGAGAAACTTTGTTGCATTTGTTCGTTACAGTGGGTTTGTGCGGACTTGCTAACTCGGTAGGTAACGTAAGAACCAAGTTAAGATTTATTGGACAAAGGCAAATATGCTTTTAATCTAATGCTTTTAAATAACAGTAGTCAAGGTTAGATTTATTGGACAAAGGCAACTATGATTTTAATCTACATAGGCAAAGGCAAGTTTAGATTTATTAAACCAAGTTGCAAATTATGCCATTCAAATAAGAGTAGGCATATATGCTTTTAATCTACACTTACATTTCCTAAACTGATATGACCTTCTATTTGAACAAAGGCAAAGTTCACATGAACATATATGATACAACAAGTGACTAAGTGAGTATTCATTAGGCAAATACCAAGTCAAATATCAAAGTGCCAGTCGAACTTTGTATTAAACTCGGTACCATTAGCCAAGTTGGTGCTAAATCAAGATAGTACCAGTCAAACGCAGTACCAGTAGCCAAGTTAGTGCTAAATCAAACTATAAAGGATGCTAATTGCTAAAGTACAAACTCAGTACCACTAGCCATTCACATAAAACGTTAAAAGATATCAACATAAAATTAATAAAAACCACAGTAGGCATTCACATTACCCAGTACGAGTAGCCATGAACTTATAACATGAAAATCATACCATTACAAACTCAGCCATGAACTTATAACATGAAAAATCAAAGCCACGAACCTATAAGGTTTCTGTATTTAGCGTTATAAAGTACCGGTAGCCATTCAAACTTGACACACTCGATACCAAACGCCCTTGCTGCAGCAATCAAACGGCCCTTGTTGCAGCAGTAAGTCAGGAACCAAACACCCCTATTGACAGTAAGCATATTCCATGAACTTATACATGAAAATCAAACTATTAAGGATGCAAAATGCCAGTAGGCGTGTAACAAAAAGACTGAAGTCGTACCGAACCATTAAACCAAATAAAATAAGATTCAAATCAAATTAAATAAGGATCCAAAATATATTCATTACCTAATATTTTATCAACAAAAACGAAGTCTAAACTAAAAGACAACATGAACTGAAAGTAAGTTAAATAGCCAATTTTGACTTCGTGTTCCAGACTCGATCAACCATGTCTTCCCAATAGGTTGATTTGATCCATTCCGGGTTATAAGGCTTAAGAATTGAAAATTCATAACCATCAAACTGAACCCCATCTAATTGCGCCATCTTAATTGACTCATCTCTTGCCTTTGACATGAGATTTGGATAAAGCTTCCTCATACAACCCTCCCACACCTCACGCACCAACACATCATCCACAACTCCCCATTGGAAAAAAGCCTATGCATACAACAGTTATGAATTTGTATATACCATTTTAAACCAAGTTTAGATTTGTTTACTAAGAACCAAATGTGGGTACACACCTTAAAAAGCGCCCATAATTCATCGCGCGCAGACCTGTTAACCTCATTCCAAGTGGTCCAAGAACCGCTAAACATGTTCTTGAAGATATAAATTATCATACGAATAGTTGTTGCAGTAAACCTACAAATGGGAAACATTGCAATATATTGAACCCAAATAATTTGTGCAGGATCTAAATATATGTTATATTGATATGCCTACCCTCCACCATCCAAAGTGATCATTGTCCTCTTTGATGGGTCACGTGGGACTTGGTTGATAACATTTGAACGTCTTCTCCCGTGGGATGATTCCGCAATTGACTCATCAAAACGTCCACCTCTACATGCCATAATATCTGTAACAAAAGCCAATGTCAAACCAACTGCAAATGGATACTTATAGTTAATTGAGAAGCATAATATTTGTACAACCATGTTGTAGTATCTGCTAGTAAACATTGATCCATTATTAACTCATAAGACATACAAACTAACAATTACTTCTTTCTTGTTAAAGTTTTAATTGCATTACCATAAGAATTATCCACTACAGAAGAATTTTATAAATCAATTCATGAATGAGATAAATATGAAAATTGGATCATACCCATCTCCAACTACCTAATAAAACACTGAATTCAATAGTACATTATTTCACATATGCAGACATGTAGTCAAAAGAAGCATTGGAGAATAAATTGAAACATAGATACAAATTTGTACCTCAATTAGGGTCGCAAGATTGATGCTTTCTCTCAATTTTACTTAGGTGAGCGAATAAAAATGACATAACATGGTTGAGGTGGTTTTATCAAACCTAGTGGTAACTGTTGCCTCCAATTCTTATTTTGGCGGGTTTTTTGTTTGACTGGATCAATGAAACAACTTCCTCCATCTCTGTTTTTTCGTGGGTTGTTGTTTTTTCCCCCCTTCTAAGTTGGTGTTATCTCTTTAGTAAAGGGATATAATACTTGTACTATATAAATTTAAAAAGTAAATAATAATGGATTAATATTAAAACCTATCAAAGATCTTAACAATTGATAGTTGACCCACTGAATGTATCAGCTCCTTCAACCCTTCCAATATGCAATGTGCCGTCCTTTTCCACAACCTCCACTCCTATTAATCAGCTCCTTCAATCCCTCGATCTCTACACATCACTCTTCTTCATTTTGATTCTACATCTAAACTCTAGAAAGGTAAACCCCCAATAATCTAAATGCAATTTGATTTGAATATATCTCTTTTTTAAGGGATCTTTTGCTATGTTTGACTGGTGATAATGAACTTATGTTGTTAGGATATAGCTTATATACATTCTATGACAGTTGACAAAACTAAAAGATTCTCTATATTAGTATTTTATTGCTTTTAGGTTACCATGATCTTGGTATGCTTGAAGTATCATAGTCTATTTGTGAATATTACAATATTTGACATACTATTGTTGGTTCAAGCTCTTTTCATTTGAAGCTAGAACCTACTCATTCCTCATGTGGATAGTCCAATATTTGAGACTTCATATGCCTAGTCCCACGTGTTATTACTATTGTCACATGGATATTTGGTACATACATAGTAACATTCTGTTCTAATAGTTGTTATCTTGCCACGTTTTGCACTTAATCAGATAAAAGTTATTGCAATTTTGTATAAGATATGTGTATCGTTTTTTCACATTTGTTTAAATAGTAGATAATTCTTGTTTCCTTTTTTTCTGTCAGACAAATATTTTAAGTATTGACATCTCGACGACAGATAGCAGTTTTAAATGAGAACGGATCGGGAGTGGATGTTTAATAGTAGATTTTTAGAAAGGCGTAAGAATACAATCCTGCATTATAACAACGTGGTGATCATTTGCTGAATTTGTCTGCCAACAGCCAACAACTGATAAGGATAATGATTTAATAAGGTGCCCATGTAGTTCATGTAAGAATCGCGCATATAAATCAACAGACGACATTAAGGTGCATGTTGTGACGAAGGGGTTTGTTAAGAACTATTATCAGTGGACCTCTCATGGGGAACCTGAAGTGGGCTCTAGTTCTATGCAACCAAATTGCAACACCTCATCTAATGGAGATAATGAAGGCCAAACTCCATATCGAAACTGATTCTTAGAAGCAACAGGTCATGATTTCAATCCAAACTCACATGAAAATGTACCTCAACCACAACCACCAGACCCAAAAACTAAGAGGTTATATGAGTTGCTTCATCAAGCTGATGAACCATTATGGCATGGTTGTACAAAAGTCTCACAGTTGTCACTTGTTTCAAGGATGTTAAACATCAAGTCAGAGTCTCGTATGACAGAGAAGATCTATGATGATGTTATGCAAGTTCTCGAAGATGCATTACCGTCTGATAGTAAGTTGGTTGGTAGTTTTTATGAGACAAAGAAGTTTGCATCAGATTTAGGTCTTCCATGTAAGAAAATTGATTGTTTCATTAATGGGTGTATGTTGTATTGGGGTGAAGAAGATAAGGATATGTTAATTTGCAAATTTTGTGAACACCCTCGATATAAACAGAGTAAGACAGGTTTGAAAAAGAGGAAAACTGAAACACCACATCGGTTTATGCATTACTTCCCTCTCATACCTAGGCTACAGAGGTTGTATGCTTCCAAGGTCACAGCCACTCATATGAGGTGGCATGATGAGCATGTTCAGGAGGATGGCGTCATCTCTCACCTGTCTGATGCAGAGGCATGGAAGCATTTTGATCAACTATCTCCTATTTGCTAGCCAGAGACCAGTATGCGTAGGTTAGGGTTATGTACAGATGGGTTTCAACCCTTTGGGCAATCAGGGAAGCAGTATTCTTGTTGGCCTGTCATTGTAACACCGTATAACTTGCCTCCATGGATGTGTATGAAAGATTCGTAAAGTAGTTTTTACTATTATTTGTCACGGTCCAAAAAGATCCAAAGCAAAGAATAGACGGTCTTCTTACAACCTATAATAAATGAATTGGACGACTTCTTTGGAAAGGTTTGTAACAACTTATGACATTTCAAAGGAGCGCAACTTTACCATGAGAGCTGCACTTTTGTGGACCATTAATGATTTTCCGGCTTATGGAATGTTGTCTGGGTGGAGTACAGCCGGAAAGAAAGCTTGTCCATATTGTATGGAGAACTCAAAAGCTTTTAGCTTATCTAATGGCGGAAAGGTTTCATGGTTTGATTGCCATCGTCAGTTTCTACCAGAAGATCATCCTTTTAGGCGAAATAAGAATGACTTTATAAAGAATAGGGCTGAACTATCGCAATGTCCATTGACATTGACAGGGGAACAAGTTATTGACCAAATTGACCAGTTGTGATTGAAGGGAAAAGTTTATAGATAATCGGTACGAGAGGGCACAATTTAACGCTTCCTCATAAGCAATCATCGTGGGGTGGAGGAACGCGTAGCTTCTTTGGAATTGTCCTTATGGAGATACTTAATCTTATATCGTCATACTTTGGATGTCATGCATATTGAGAAAAATGTTTTTGAGAACGTATTTGAAACGGTAATGGATATTGAAGGAAAAACTAAAGATAATGCTAAAGCAAGAGATGATGTAAAAATTTACTGCAAGCGTAAGGAGTTGGAGAAAAATGAATCAACCGGGAAATATCCAAAAGCTTGTTATAGCTTAGGGAAAGATGAGAAAAAGGTTGTTTGTGATTGGGTTGCAAAACTCAAGTTTCCTGATGGGTATGTTTCGAATATGGCAAGATGTGTTGATATGAAAAAGTACAAGATGTTTGGTATGAAAAGTCACGATTGTCACGTGTTCATGCAACGATTGATCCCAATAGCGTTTCGTGAACTGTTGCCAACGATAGTGTGGAAAGCTTTAACTTGATAGGGTTTTTTTGGGGAGGGGGGGCTTATATGTAGGCTTATGACCTTATTTGATTTCGCCTTATATAACATAAGCCCCCTCAATTTTCTTGCTTATTTTGAGACTTATGAGCTTATATAAGTTTATTACCATATGATAAACTTATATAAGCCCAAAAGTCTGAAAATAAGCCAAAAAATTGGGGCTTATAAAATATAAGGCGAAATGAAATAAGCTTAAAAGCCCACATATAAGCCGAAACAAACACCCCCTAGCCCTAATAATAGCCTAATCATTTCAATCAAAATGAACATATCTAATAATATAAATATACCACTCACCAACTTAGCATAGAACGAAATTCCGGAGAACTCGAACCAATTCCGGCAAATTCGAGCTAATTCGATTGAGTGAGTTTTGAGATCGGTTTTCAATTTTTTTTTGTTTAAAGGGAACAAATAGTTGTTACCTTTTGCTAGTGAAAAAAAAAAGGATGGGAAGAGAGGTGGCAATTTGAGACGAGGTTAAATTTGCTAGTAGTTGGGTAAATATTTTTAAGGTGTGGTGTGTTTCTCTTAATATTTATATATGGGTCTAATTGGGTGAGACATTTCTTACTTAATATTATAGATTGGGTCTCTCAATGGGTTTCCCTTAAAATTATAGACGTGTCTCCCAAATAGATTAGACGGGTCTAGCAGATCAAAAGTTTTTTTATACGTTTTCATTCATTTTTATATGTTTTTTTTACGTTTTCTATCCATTTTTTATGTTTTTTCTTGTGTTTACGTTTTAATGCCGTGTATTAAAAATATTTATTTCATAACGCGTTTTCCGTTCAAGTTTTAAACGTTTTAGTTTCCGTTTTTATTACACGTTTTGTTCGTCTTGTCGATGCTGTTCGATCGTTTTCGACCGTCTTTGTCCGTTTTCGACCGTTTCCGTCTGTTTCCGAACGTTTTTTACCTTTTTTGTCCGTTTCTGACCGTTTTTTATTGTTTTTGACTGTTTTCGACCCTTTTCGTCCGTTTTCAAGTGTTTTTGAACGGTTTTGAATGTCTTTTGTCTGTTTTTAAACGTTATTATACGCTTTTGTTTATTTTCTTACATTTTCTCATGTTTTCTTCCGTCTTCGACCGTTTTCTTACCTTTTTGTACGTGGTTAGGGTTTGGTTTTGGCTGCTATGAAACCCTAAATTTGTTTTTAGGGTATCGACTTTTTCTTCTTGTCCTAACTGTTACGTTTGAAACTGATGTTCGTGTGTGGTTGTTATTGTGTTTGTGGGTTGAGAGAGATGGAAAAGACGAATTCTGGTGCTAACAATGGTGTCAAACCATTGAAGTCGATTTTGAAAAAAACTAGGTCTACACCTCCTATTTTTAGTGAGGCTGGTGGGGTTGTTAATGCGGCGGATTCTGTTAAAGAAACACTTGAAAACAGGCCTAAAGGGGTTGCTCGTGGTAACAAACAGGAGGTAACTAGGATTAATAATGCGAGTAGTGTTATGGGGATGGGTGGTACACCTCCTTCGGCTAGAAGGAAGGTATCTATGGCGCCTGTTAGTGTTGTTTATGTTTTTTCTATCCATGAAGAAGATTTACAACAGGACTAAAATAATGATATGTCAAACATATGCGAGGGTGCTCTTGCTGTGAGAATGGATGCTGCTAACATGGAACATGCTGATACAAATGGAAGTTTAAATGTGGCTGATGCAGGTTTAAATCAGGTTCGGAGTGATGAGGAACATGCTCATGGAAGTTCTTGTAATGAGAGTGTTAAATCCTATGCAAATCTGCTTGGTGCTGAAAGTTCACAAGCGATTATGAGGAAAGGTCTGATAAGGGAGGTGTAATGATGCCAAAAAAGCTGAACTTCAGGTCGTTTGTGAACGAGGAGAAAGTTGAAGATTCTGATATTGTACTTCCACGGTATGCTATTGATAAGGTTAAAAATAAGTTTGAGAATTTGCTTGTGGGCTACTTCATTGGTAAAAGTCTTGCGTTTCAAATTGTTCAAAATTATGTAACCAACACATGGAGCAAATTTGGGTTTCAAAAACTAATGAAATATGATGATGGTGTATTTTTTTTCAAATTTGCGGATAAGTCAGGAATGGAACAAGTGCTTGAGCGGGGTCCATGGTTGATTCGCAATACTCCATTAATTCTTAATAAATAGACTCTGAGTTTGCCTTTGAAGAAAGACGATGTAACTAAGATTCCTGTTTGGGTTAAATTTCACAAAGTTCCTATTGTTGTGTATTCAGAAGATGGTCTTAGTCTTATTGCTACTCAAATTGGCAAACCATTGATGTTGGATGCATTTACGAGCTCTATGTGTGTTGAAGCATGCGGTCGTATTAACTTTGCTCGGGCTCTTATTGAGATTAGCTCGGATACGGATTTGAAAAAGGAGGTGATTATGGCTATTCCAGATGAGGATGGAATTAGTTATACAAAGGAAATCATTAGTGTGGATGAATGGCAGCCTTCAAGATGTGCCGACTGTAAAATCTTTGGTCACTCATCTGATAGGTGCCCTAAGATTGTTAGAGAACCTTTCGTTTCTATTTCTGTGGATACAGATAGTAATGGGTTTACGGAAGTTAAAGAGACAAATTAATAGTATTCGCTTGATAAGCCAAAACCTAATTTTTATTGGCAGAAAAAGGGTACTATTAGGAGAGGAGCTGACATGGACTCTAAGACTAAAGTGGGCGCTAATGCTATTAATAAGGTAAAAGGTCCTTCTGCGTCAAACTCTTTTGATGCTTTAAATACTATGGACGTAGAGGATGAATGTGGAACATCTAGCTCTATGGGTAATCAAGAGGAAGAACAAGAGGCAGGGCCTAAAGAGTCTCAGTTGAATGAACATGTTGAGTCCGATGATGAAGTGGGTGGATTTATATTTCTTGAAGGGGACAAGTTTGGTGATAACTTTGATGTCCGGCTGAAAGGTCGAGTTAGGAAACAAGTTTGTTCTCGTTTGTTTCATAAGTTAGGTTTGTCTTTCTTATGTTGTAGTTTGGATGGTAGCGCAATTGATGCGTGTTGTTCTTGAGATTGGTTTGTCAATCTTAAGTTTGTTTGCCCATGTAGGCTGGGGTGTAGGATTTCACCTACATCTTTTGCACTTAAACGTTTTTTGGTGTAATACAATTTATCGGGGAAACCCTTTACCCGAAAAAAATTACTTTATATAAAAATGTATACAAGCGTATGAAGACGTATAAAAAAGTACAAAATGTACGACAACGAACGAAACGTTGGAAAACAAAGAAAAACGAGGGAAACGGATAAAGACATATGAAAACGAACAAAATCATACAAAAATGGACGAAAACGGATAAAAACGTTTAACAATGGACGAAAACGCTCCAAACCTTTCAAAGAAGCTCGAAATGGTAAGATACGTTTTTAGTATTTATCAAAAATGATCTTCACAAATTCGATAGAACCGAAATTACGAGATTTGCCTAATTTTTAATCAAAAATGAATCACAAGATCGATAAAACTGAAAATGTGAACAAATTCAACTCTAAATCGTTTTAAGATCTATATCAAAAATGAAACACTTCCTATTACACAATTTCGATGAAACTGAAAAAGTGTAGAGCTACTTTATCAATTTCGATAGAACCAAAAATGATAATCCTATAGTTACTTCAAAATCGATGAAACCAAAAATGAAGAACTAATCTATTACAACTCGATAATCACACGAATACACGAAAATGAATACTGAAAATGATAGAACACTACCAAACCAAATTCGATGAAACCGAAAATGGTGTTTATCTATTACAACTCGATAAAACAAGACAATACAATCGAAAATGTAATCGAAAATGAACTAATACTCGATATCTATCACTTATTCATCATATATCTTTATCGAAAATGAATAGAAGCCAAAACTCGGTATCGACAATGATATATAACTCAAACTCGATCACGAATCACACCAAAATTCACAAATAGAGCACTCTTAAATCTCTAATGGCGTATGATACCACTTGTTAGGTCGTAAGATATTGAATCACACTTAGAAATCGGTTAAGCATATAAAGAATAAGAGAGAAAGGCAAGTTTCACTAATTTTCAATTTTATAAAAGGAAAAGAGAAATGAGAGAGGAGAAGTGAGATTACAAGCCTTAACCCCTTGATTAGATGAAGGGGGTATTTATAGAGTGCTAAGCACCCTTTTTTATTTTTTTATTTTGCTAACTAGTCCTTATACTACGGTAAGTAATATATTTTTGACTAAACTTACTTTACCTTATTACGACCTACTTTTACATATAAAATAAAGTCTAAACATTACTAAATTAAATAAACCACTAAAGTATCATAATCGACACTTTTTCAATCCTAACAAAGGCCACCAAGGTTGAGTTATACATAATGTCTTAAAGCCGAGGTGGAGCTCTAGTCATGAAAATTCATTGAGATCGAGTTATGCATAATGTATTAAAGTCGACCTTATGACAACCGAGACTATTAAAGTCGAACTCGGATATATTGACCTGCCCAACTTCCTCAACCTATCGGTCCCTATCTAGCTCGACATAACTTAGTTGCTCCCCAATGAATTTAGAAACGTATATTAAGGGTGAGATTTATTTACTCGTGCTATTTAAAGACATTAACTCAATGTAATATTAGACTAACCCACCTAAACGAATAAGTTAATCCAAACAAAAAACTTAATAACTTTTAGTCATGCTATTTAAAGAGAAGAAATTCCATCAATTATTTCTAAATTCTAAATTTAGTCTTAACTAATAAGTAACTCAATGAATTTGAACATTTATGTTAAGGTTCGTCCTTTTAACTAGTTGAGTTCTAGAGTAAGTCACAAATAGCTCTTTACAGTTACACCCATATTTGTGTCGATTATTATTACGCCTATGCTTTTACGAAACTTGAAGTTAAGCTATTCAAGACATACGTTTTGAATTTGTTATGCTGTAAAAAATGTAAAAGTAAATTAATCAGTAAGTGTATCAAAACCTAACGATACAACCCATTTGAGAAAAAAAATCGATATACAACTCACGTTTCTTCGTGAACCCAACCAAACCCATCTGTTTAGGGTTAGATGTGGGTTAAACTATTCTTCTTTGAAAATCCGATAAATTTGATAATCCGATTGACACCTCTAGCTGTGATTCATAATAATATGAACACTCATTAAGAACGAGTTACTAGATGATTACTCGCGCATAGCAAAGACGGTTTATAGTAGCATGAATTTCTGTGTGTGTATTCTTTTGGAGAAAGTGATAGTGGTGAAAGCTTGTGCGATAAATTGTTAACAATTCAAATAAAATAATTTTTGTGTGTGTGTATTCTTTAAACGTATGAGTATTTTAGTAACCTTTTGAAGAGGGATGATTTTACCCGATTTAAGTCGTGTGATGATGGGTTCAAATCTCGTAGATTAGTTGGCAAAATATCGAAAAGAATCTCAAATAAAAGGATATAAAGGTATTTAGTAAAACAAAAAGTCTTATAATTTTTGGTTTATTAAAAATCATAATAATATTAATAATAATAATAAGTAACAAGACTATAGGATAATTTATAATTTCATAATACTACATACTTTATATCATATCTTTATCTTTGAACATCACATATAAAGCAAATACAGTTATCGACCATGGCGCATTGAGTGAATCTTTTTTGGCGGTCTTATGTAAAAAAATTTGGCGCCCCTAAATATGTGGGATCGTGGATCAGCAAACTCCTTCCACAGAATGTTTATATGGCAGTTTATGAGATACAATACACTTTCAGGAAGCACTAAGAGAAGGTATCTTCATACACCATTCACTATTTAAGTTTATAATTTTTGCTAACTAGTTTAATCTAACCTATTAATTGAATGTTAAGGTGCTTGATTCATTAAGTTTCATTGCCTGGTTATAGTTAATTGGGTTTATTTTTACTTTTCAATTTTATGTAATAAAAGTTAGGGTTTTTTTTAAATTAGCATTGATAACAGTAATGGGTACAATGAACCCACAAATTTTGATTGTGTTTACCACTATTTCATTATGAACCCACTGGTGTTGAGCACTTGAACCTACTGTTTTGATGTGTAAATCCTAGCCGAAAGACTCCGTTTACTTGTAAGATGGTGTCTTAAGGGGGTGTTTGTTTCGGCTTATATAACCGGCTTATGGCTTATTTGGCTTTGGGCTTATCACTTTTTGTGGCTTATTTTGAAACTTTTCAGCTTATATAAGTTTATTATATCATAATGAACTTATATAAGCCGAAAAGTTCTGAAATAAACCACAAAAAGTGAGCTTATGAAACATAAGCCCAAAACCAAAACAGCCATAAGCCGGCTATATAAGCCGAAACAAACAGTCCCTTACTTTTGAAAGTGATTATCATGATGAACTCGAATCATTATTGTATAAACAGGGGATGTTTGGCATTGCTTTTCGAAAGTGATTATCTTATTATTGCGTTATCTCATATCACAGATAATCACTTTCAAGCGTTTCAAGTTTTTGATACTGATTGTATAGGGGTCATATAATTAAGCTTTTAGTATCTGTTACGTAGGCATTTTTGGTTATTTCACTATCTAGATAACATTTAAATCCTTAAACTAATCTGAATCTTCCGAACACTCGACAAGTGGTTATCTTATTGTCTCTACTTCAAACATCAGGAGTACATCTTGACAACTCCTTTTGTTACACCTGCTTATGTGATGCTGATTATCCCATTTGACATAATTACTTTCAAAGTGCAAGTTGTACCAAAGTTTGGGATAGGCATAGTCACAATTACCTCAAAAAATGTTGCAGAACTCTTTTTATTTGATCATTATGCCTCTAAACATTATAAAGCTAATATCAGAGTTGCCAAATAACAATGTGTTTTACCGATAACCTTTCATATAGTTTGCCATGACTTTATTTGATTGATTAGCATTCTAAATTGGTGAATTAGAACCATTACTATTTGCCCCCACTTGCCACAACTTATTTTTGTTATGATCAAGGTTCTTTTACAATCCAAGTCCTCTGCCTCTATTTCACATTTATACCAGGTATTTAAAACAATTTTGTTTATTTTTCTATGTAGATATGGCTAGACGAAGGCAAAGGCGTAGAGCAGGGGTAAGTAGGACTCATGCTACTGAAGGTGAATCAAATGGTATCCAAAATGGTTCAACTATCAATGGCGATACCAATGAAACCTCCCCTGCTAATGTGACTGCTAATGTGACTCCTAATGTGACTCCTAATGTGACTCCTAATGTGACTCCTAATGTTACTCCTAATGTTACTGATAACTTACATAATCCATCACTCCCAGAAGGAAGAAAACCAGTTCGTGTTTCGAAAGGATTGTAAGTACTACTATTTAGAATTTTGAGTTTGAACACTGTTTCATAATGTGACTTCATTTTTTTCATCATTACAACAGATTTCAAAATTCAAGTGAGTGTTCGCGACAGATTACAAGGATATTCAAAGAAAGAATTGATGAGGCAGGGTACACGTGGACAAAAGTGTCTCAATCTACAAAAAACTTTTACTTTGGAGAATTTAAGGTATTGCTTAGATTCTAAGTGTTTGATAAGCTTTTTTTGGTCAATAACAAATACTAATAACTTGACTTTAAATTAGAAACATTTTGTGTGGGATCTTCAAATTGAGACAAACGTGAGGGAAGCATGGGATTCAAAAGCGTCCTCACGCTATACTGATTTCTTAAGAGACATAAGAGATAAAAATGTGAAACCTGTATTCATGAGTGATGATGCGTGGAGGAATTTCACATCTTATTGGGGAACACCGAAGTATAAGGAGATCCAAGCAAAAAATACACAAAATCGTCTAAAGGGTGAAGGTTCCTCAACTCATACCGGAGGGTCAATCTCATTTCGTGAGCATGCACAAAATCTTGTAAGTATATTAACTTTAATGGCAGGCAATGAAAATTAATAAGATTCTAATTAAAGTTATTGCAATAATCCTTTTAGGTTAAAACTTGTTAATATAAAATAAGTAGCTGCCAATAGTTCTTTTAAAGGATGACTCTCAAAGACTAACCTTTGTGGTGGTTTGAAACTTGGTGCATATTAATCAGATACTACCTATAAATTTGTTAATTGTATCTTTGTTTGCAACATTTGATAGATATAATCGTTCACTTGGCATATATTATATCATCTCTTGTGCATATCATTTAACTATTGTTTATAATTTAGAGCATGTTATATAGACCGATTCTTTATGTTAGATAAGGAAATGGATTTTAACTTTGCATGATCTTGGCTGTGAATTTTCAGAACACATTAACAAACTTATATGAAGTAAAAAAGAGTGTAAATTACTTTCTGGTTTAGTGAAGTGTGTTGCGCATTGGTGTGCGATTCGTATACTTACTGATTTGGACCTCACCCGTTTATTTATGTACTAATATATTGTTTACCTCTATAAATAAAATATTCTTATCAATTCTTGCCATATGGGTACTTGGTTTTATACAGTCCCAAATTTGCAAATTGTAAGTGTATTTGCTTTGAATAGGCCATGAGATGCTCTAACTCAAGATAGGTTTAATTCCTGATTTTAGTGATAGCATATCGCGTTGAAATAACTATGTATGTAATAGCATATAGGAGGTATGTGCTACTGTTATCATCATCTTTTCTCATCGTCGACGCCATTGAGTTAGATTCATGGCCAAGTAAGTTCTGACCCATAAACATACCCACTATCGTATTATGTGGTTTCCTATTCTAATCATACTTCATAAGATTTTTATCCATCAAGAGTAGGCAATATAAGTCTTGAAAATTTTAATCTGTTAACTTTAATTTCTGTATATAATGATTAGTTGTCCAAATATTTTATTAATCTCATCTTTATGCATATGTGATGTAGGAATCTATATACAAGCGTCCACCTACGGGATTTGAGCTTTTTCTGCATACTCATACCAGCGGCCATGACAAGAAAACATTTATTAATGAGAAGTCAAAAACAATTAATGTAAGTTCTGAGTTCATCATTATACAATTTAGTTCTTAGTTCTATCATTACTCATCATAAAATGTACACACTTGTAGGATAATGTGTTGCGTCTAAGGCAAGAAAGGGAGGAAAATTCAGCTTCTGCAGAAAGTGAGATAGATGAAACAACAATTTACATTGCGGCAGCAAGTGGTGCAAAGAAAAGAAACCTGTATGGTGCTGGGTCAAAAAGATCAGATTATCTTATAGATTCTGGAAATGAAACAGCTGCAATTTCCAAGGCAGACGACGGGTGGGAGAAAAAGTCTATGAAAATGGAGAGAAAGATCAACAAACTAAATAAAACTCTTGAGATTGTGTGTAGTCGTTTCAATATAACACTTCCGGATTGTGATTCTGATAGTGAAAATGACAATGGAGGAGATGCTCAACAAGGTCCTAATACTAGTCACTCCGGAGGAGTTGGAAGAGAGGAAGATAACCATGATAGCCACATGATTGTGAGTTCATAAGTCGTATTTTTCTTAATGTTATTTGTTTGGAGACATCTTTATGATGATGGTTTGTCCTTTTCAGTTTTTATTTGTTTGAGACATCTTTAGGATGATGGTTTGTTTTAATTAGGAGACTTAATATTTATGTAAGAGTTCTCTTTATTATTGTGTGCTTTATGCAGGAGACTTACCAAAATATTTGTTTTTAGTGTGTGGTTTTTATATTATAAGCTACAAATTTGTCATAATTTAAAAATTAAAATAAAATCATACAATTTACCCATATATTTACCCATGCATTATTGATTATACGACGTAAACATTTAACCACAATTTTCTCACAAAAAAAGTAGTGGGTAATTTAGACACAAATATACCCACAAAATATTCATGGCGAATATGTCATGTTTGGCCATGACATTTACACACGGTCATATGTGTGGGTAATTTTACCTACGGATTATACGTGGCTAATTCTATTCTAGGATTATTATGTGAGTTGACTTTTAGACACGAATAGTTTTGTGGGCAATGTTACCCATAAAATACACACGGGTATATTTATGGGTGTTTTGTGGTGAGTTAGAAAATCCCACAAATAGTTTACCCATGAATGTAACATAATCACCCTCCCATAATGACGTGGGTAAATTTACCCACAATGTTAAAATGTCGTGGGCAAACAATTAGCCCCGGAGGTTTTACCCATCTATAGAGAGTCGTGGGTCATCCGTGGGTATTACCCAATTACCCATGAAATTAGGTGTTTTATCTACAGATTTTGTTCGTGGGTATTCGCCTGAATTCTTGTTGAGCTCACATATTTTCTATACATCTCATGTATAAATAGTGTTACCTTTAAAATTAACGATTCAACGTGTTTTCAAATCAAAAGATTTCTTATTTTATCTCGGGAAAAGATTTAAAGAATGATTGAAAACCATTCAAACCCTAGACCATTCACGCTTCCTAAATAATTGCAAGATATCAGGGACTTAAAGAGTATATAACCTCAAACCCTTAATGATATGCCTTGCAAATAAATAGTACTTTTTCAAATTCCGTCATTGATAAAATTCAATCTTTAATTTTGAAACACATTACAAACCTATTAACTTGCAAGTCTCGTCGTGAGAAACCCGAAAGCCATGATTATCGGATGTAAGCCGAACCCAATTTGACACATAAAACAACGCAATTAATAGTTTATAATAAATCTTATTTCATAGTTATTAGTCATGTTTATGTTTTCTTTTTCGAAAAACCCTTTTGTCTTTACATAAGTCAAAACTTCTAAAAACAAATAAATATAAACAACTAATTCACATAACATTTATTTAAAACACTTAACAATTAACACGTGCAAATATTAACGATGATCCTAATTATCAAATAATTAAACTATGTATATATTCATATAAGGCTCATTCTTCCGATAAATCAGGCCACATCCATCGATATAATCAATTGTGTAAGCCATATATAAATATACACCACATAGCACATAAAAGCTGATAGAAAATTTCAGTCGACATCAGGCCCTGACATGACATAGCAAGTTATTCCCCAGCTTTTATAGTAAACTACAAAGTTGTATCTTACTGAGTCGTGGATCTACCATAAAATTTTCAAATTTTTTCGACATATGATGAATATTTTACTAATATTTTAGTAACAGCGTGTCAAACTTTTCGAAAAACTAAAAAATCGCAACTTTTATGATATAATCATCGAATTCGTATGTCAAATAATTAACAATTAACCATAAATCATATCATATATCTTATCCATAATAAACTTGCATGTGTTCATCACAGATAACAAATTAACTTTTAATTAATCAATTAAAAACGATTAATTAACAATTAAACTATCGGATTTAACATATAAAATTTCATACAACCTAAGGTTTCGTGTAATTAATTTTATTCTTAATAAAGATCTAATCTTTAATCCATAGAAACGCCCAAAGGGCTTAAAATTTAAACAAAAAACCCTAATTTGTCAAATTTTATATCTTTTGTAATTATAATTCTATAACCTGGCTCTAATACCACTGTTGTGTTTTAACAACTATTGACCAATTCTAATCACGAGTACGCAGCAAAAAACATATAAACACATATAGAATATTTAATTAACAAAGAATCAAGAACATGTACCTTTTAGCAATTAACGTAAACACCTTCTTGAATATATGCGTGTGTATAATAAATATAACAACGCGAAACCACCAAGGATCTAATTAAAATCCTTCTACTTTAACACACACAATACGTTCTTAGCAAACAGTTAAGTATGCTAGTACTAGTAGTGATAAGCTAACAAACCACCACGTTCTCATAGAAATCAACGATTGAATAGCCCTTGTGGTTTTTTTTCCTTGGATCGAACCAAACACAAAACGAAAACCCTTGTAGTGGGTTTCGGTCAGTCGAACAAAAGAGAGAGAGGGAAAGAGATTTAGAGATTAGTTTTTCCAAGGTGTGTGAAACAATGAATCCCTAAACCCCTATTTATAGCCTTAATAACTTGGCTTGCAAGCAAAGCTCTCCCACCTCCTTTAGTGGTGTGATAACGCCTAAATTATACATGTTTTTGGCGGCGTTATTTATATATATATATTATCATTTCTCGTGAACTTTCGATACTTAATAGCATAAATTATATGCAGGTTCACTTGAAGTCACATCGAGCTCAAAAGGGACAAAAGTCTAAGTGTTTACAGTTATTGGAAAGCAAGATAGTAGAAAAGAAAATACTCAAGGCTGAAAATCACCAAAGTACGCCGCACTTGCCCTAAGTGCGTCGCACTTCTAAGCGAACTCAAGAAATTAAATTCAATTAAATGAAGACGCATTTAATCGAGTTAACTAAGTATAAGTCATAAGTTAAGCAAGTTAATTTGTGAAAATATTTTTTGACGAGAAAGTACTTTTTATAAATTAAAAGACCCAAGTTTGAGATTGTAACTATCACCATTGCTTATTAGTTATATGAAATTATCCAAGTAGTCATCCTTCTCATTATTGAATCCAATTCAGTTTATTTCACTTATGTTAAAGTTTATTTTTCAGTTGATTATTTGACACTACGCAAATTCATGTGGACGACCTGGTCTTACCCAAAACGATTGTACTACATACGGGGGTTATACTTTTACCCGTGTGTTTCCATCTAATAAATCGGTATTTTCAATATTATAAATTTAAAGCTTTCGAAACACGTCAGGGTGTTCGGCCGGTTCTAGGCAAAAAGGAAAGAAACCGAAAACTTCCTTTTTCCTTAAATCCCATATATATTAATCATTAAACTATTTAACGATTAATATAACTCCGTAAAATATTTACTTTAACTATTTAAAGCTCGTTAAGGTTATCACATAAATATATTACATTTAATATATTTATTATTATTTGTTTTACGTATTAACGCGTGCGTCCCCGTAGGCTCGAATAAATTTTTTGGACATATATTAATTTACGTATACATAATCCAACATATACGATTTCAAGTTTTCCCCCCTTTTCCTTTTGGTTGCTTGTGTCTCCAACTCAACATTGTGAGTCGACTAATTCCAGGACAACTACTTTTTTTGTTAGCTTGAAGTAGGCGCATATGAAACTTCGTGGCCAAAAGGGAATACAATTTCAAGTTATTACTACAAAACAGAGTTAATAAAATCATTAAATTCGATTGTTTTTTTTTCAATTTCTTTGTTATAACAATAGAGACAGTTAAATTAAATTAAAAAAAAATCTCATTATATCGATTTATGCTCCTCAAGAGTTATCCGATAAAAAGGCTCTTTGGGATTACTTACACTTCATTATCGATAACTGGGCTGGTGAAGTTGTTATAATAGGGGACTTCAATGAGGTTCGCACTCAAGATGAACGTTTTGGTTCCATCTTTAACATTCAAGGGGCTGCTATCTTTAACTCTTTTATTTCATCTAGTGGTTTGGTCGATGTTCCTATGGGAGACTGTTCTTTTACATGGGTCCATAAATCCGCTGCTAAAATGAGTAAACTTGACCGCTTTCTTATCTCAGAAGGTTTGATGGAATCATGTCCAAATATTTCAGCCATATCTTTGGATCGTTATTTGTCGGATCATCGTCCAATTTTATTGCGCGAGTTATGTTTTGATTATGGTCCTACCCCATTTCGCTTCTATCACTATTGGTTTGAGTTAGAAGGTTTCGATAAGTTTGTGGAACAAGTTTGGAATGATTATCAGTCTGATGATTCTAATGCCATGCTCCGTTTTATGAACAAATTGAAGTTTTTAAAGACGAAGTTGCGTTCGTGGACAAATACCAAAAAAGAAAGCTTGACATACCAGAACACCAAATTGAAAAGTACACTGATTGACATCGACAAGACTATTGACGCGGGGTATGCTAACTCGGATCTTCTAAATAACCGTAAGAACGTGATGACTTCACTTCTAGATATGGAAAAGATAAAGTCTTTGGAGGTGGCTCAAAAAGCCAAAATCAAATGGTCTATTGAAGGTGATGAAAACTCGAAATTCTTCCATGGTATTCTTAATAAAAAAAGAAACAACCTTGCTATTAGAGGCATTTTAGTTGACGGCGTTTGGATTGATTCCCCTTCTATGGTTAAAGATGAGTTTCTATCTCACTTCAAAAATAGATTTGACTGCCCTTCCTCTACTCGTCTTTTTCTTGATATGAACTTTCCTAACCAAATTTCTTCGGAGGTTCAAGTCGATTTGGAAAAAGATGTTTCTTTAGAAGAACTAAAAAGGGCAGTTTGGGACTGTGGTATGGATAAATCTCCAGGACCAGATGGATTCACTTTTGGGTTTTATCGGAGATATTGGAGTCTGTTAGAAAAAGATGTCATAGAAGTTGTTTCTTATTTCTTTCAACACGGGTCGTTTCCTAAAGGTGGTAATTCTTCCTTTATTGCCTTGATTCCTAAATCTCAAAACGCTAACATGGTTAAAGACTTTCGTCCTATAAGTTTAATTGGGAGCTTATATAAGATTATTGCTAAAATCATGGCGAACCGTTTAGTTGGTGTTTTGGAGGATATTGTTAGTGATGTGCAATCGGCATTTGTTGCGGGTAGACAAATTTTAGACGGTCCCTTCATTCTTAATGATTTGATCCAATGGTGTAAATCCAAAAAAAAAGTAAACTATGATTTTTAAAGTCGATTTTGAAAAGGCTTTCGACTCGGTCAGGTGGGACTATCTTGACGAAGTGTTGAAGAAGTTTGGTTTTGGCGATCGATGGTGTGGTTGGATTCATAGCTGTTTACGTTCTTCTAGAGGCTCTATTCTTGTGAACGGAAGTCCTACAAAAGAATTCCAATTTCATAAAGGCCTCAAACAAGGAGATCCTTTATCCCCTTTTCTTTTCATTTTGATCATGGAAAGTCTACATCTTTCTTTTCAGAATGTTGTCAATGCAGGTATGTTCAAGGGTGTTTCAATCGGTTCGAATCTTCATCTTTCTCACTTGTTCTATGCCGATGATGTGGTTTTTTTGGGGCAATGGTCTAACTCCAACATCTCGACCATTATTAAAGTGCTGAAATGCTTCTTTTGTGCGTCTGGTCTTAGTATTAATATGCACAAGAGCAAACTTATGGGGATCGCTGTAGACGATGATATAGTGAATCAAGCTGCTCATTCGATCGGTTGTTTACAGCTTAAATCTCCCTTCTCATACCTTGGTTCGAGAATTGGTGGTTCTATGTCTCGTATTAACTCTTGGGACGACATAGTTAATAAATTATTGGCTCGCTTATCCAAATGGAAGATGAAAACTCTTTCAATAGGAGGTCGTCTTACTCTCCTCAAATCGGTTCTAGGTTCGACTCCTATCTATTACATGTCTTTGTTTAAAGTTCCCTCTCAGGTGCTTAAAAGGATGGAATCTATCCGTAGTCGCTTCTTCAACGGGGTAGATATTATGGAAAAGAAGTTATCTTTCGTCAGTTGGAATAAAGTTTTGGCCTCCAAAAATAAAGGAGGTTTAGGAGTTTCGAGTTTCTTTGCTATGAACCGCGCTCTCATGTTTAAATGGGTTTGGAGATTTAAAACTGACTCTACTTCTTTGTGGGCTAAATTTATTTTAGCCATGCATGGAAAGGATGGTAATCTCAGTACAACAGCTAAGTCTTCTTTTCCATCCATTTGGTTAGACATTATACGCGAATTACACAATCTTAAGAATAAAGGTATTGACTTACTTGGGCTTATTAAGAAAAAGATTGGTAATGGTGTTGACACCTTGTTTTGGGAAGATACATGGAAGGGTGATATCGCTTTCAAATTCCTGTACCCTCGCATCTATAAGCTAGAAACTTGTAAGCAAATCAATGTTGCTTCCAAGCTCGTGCACGACAACGTGAGACTTTCTTTACGTCGTATGCCTAGAGGTGGTGTTGAGCTCGAACAATTTACCGATATGATTAATTCTTTAGCTGATCTTCAGCTCCCAAACATGCAAGATAGATGGTTTTGGTCCTTGTCAGGTTCAGGAGATTTTTCAGTTGCTTCGGTTAGGAAAATTATTGATGATCACTTGCTCCCCGAGGTTTCTTCCAAATTCAGCTGGAGAAAGATGGTTCCTATCAAAGTTAACATCCTTGCTTGGAAAGTTAAACTTGACGTTTTACCCACTCGGTTTAACCTTTCTAAAAGAGGTCTGGATATTAATTCCATCTTATGCCCTATCTGTGAGAATCATGCCGAGTCATCTTCTCATCTCTTTTTTGCTTGTTCTATGGCGCGGGACATCTTTCGCAATATAGCTTCTTGGTGGGATGTAAAGTCTCCTCATGTTTCTTCGTTTGAGGAGTGGGAGATGTGGACTTCCAGTCTTACTCTTTTTTCGAGGCGTAAACAGATTCTTGAAGGTATTATTTACATTGGTTGGTGGTCTATTTGGAATTTCAGGAATCAAGTGGTGTTTGGCTCTGCCTTCCCTTCAAAAGCTTCTCTTTTCGACGACATTGTGGCTCGATCCTTCCAATGGTGCAAGCATAGGGGCAAATTCAAATTTAGTTTGATAGATTGGTTAAAAAATCCTTATCTTGTAAACATATAACTCGTTTTTGTTGGTTCTAGCTCATTGCTAGTTTTTTAATAAATTCAGCCGTTCAAAAAAAAACACAACTTATTTGAATACCAAAATCGTTCTTCCTTTGTATGAAAACTTATATAGACAACATCATATACAAATTAGCAAACATAGCAATGCCATCGCACTTCATATGCATACAAATAGGTATTAGTTATTCAAGTAGCTTTAAAAGAAATTTGATCTATTATTACCATGTATATGGTATAGGTTGAATTGGTAAAACTTCTGCATGTCAACTAAACTCGACTATCTTCAGTTTTTTTTCGATAAAACCGATTCAGTCCCGTATTGGTTCAAAGAAGAAAATGTTCATAATTAATATATAAGGCTGTAAACGAACTGAACGTTCAGTGAACATTTCGTGAACCGTTCGGTAAAATGTTCGTTTATTTATTAAATGAATGAACATAAACAATATTTTATGTTCGTTTATTTAAATGAACGAACATGAACAAAAGTCTTGTTCGTTCATTTATGTCTGTGAACGTCCGATTATTCGTTCGTTTATGATCGTATATATGTTTATGATCGTCTCTCGTATCTTTTTTTATTATATATAGTTTTAAAATTGTTTTACTTTAACAAAATAACACTTATAAAACACAATATGGTGTATATTATTGTGAACTTGTTTATTTACGTCCGATCGTTTATATTCGTTCGTTTATGTTCTTTTAGTGTCTAAATGAACGAACATAAACGAACATGAGCAACCTTATTTCTTAATAAATGAACATGAACAAGAAAATTTGTTCGTTTAAGCGTTCATGTTTGTTTATTTGTCCGGCTAAAATTAAACGAACGAACATGAACAAGACTCCGTCCATGTTCGTCCGGTTCGTTTACAGCCCTATTAATATACCATAGTGTATATGGCTCATGTACGTGTGGATTAGTATGGTGTTTACAAATCAGAGTGGAGGGAAGCTAGATAAAAAATTTAGTTACTCTCTAATCATGATTTGTGAATTGATATAGATTCAAAACTTTTTAAATCACATGAACTCCATATATATTTCGGTGCGTTGGTCACTTTTATGGAATTTCTTTATTTATCACAATAGCTACATACACAATTCCGTCGAAGTTGGGAAAGGGTAATTCAATTAGTGATCACATTTGCCTTATTGCCAATTTAAATTCGGGTCGTTTCGGTTTTCGGATCTTGTGAGTAATACCCGAATTGTGAACTCGCCGGGAAACACATTTGTCGTACCGGAAGTAATACATGTCGTTGTTAAGTCCATCGACATCCTTTTAAGCCCAACTATTTGAAAGTTTGAAACTGAGCTTCCACGAGGGTTCGAACTAGTCGATTTCATATTGTCGAAATACGTTGGTGTGTTGCGAATGATAGAGTACTCAATCAATAATTTCAAATCCAAAAGCATTAGCTTTGGAACTCAATATCGCTTATCTCAGTAACTTTAAAGGATAAAAACTTTTTACAAATGAGACTAGAGTGACACCAATTCTTTAAAAGATACACTTTGTATAATAAACGCATCCCACATACTTGATGGATTTTTTCAATAAAACCATCCCTTCACATCCCACATAGGTACGGAAATACTCCCTCCGTCCCATTTTTATTGTCCACATTTCCTTTTTGGAATATCCCAATTTAATTGTCCACTACTAAAAATAGATAAGAAATTTTGATCAAGTTGACTATATTACTCTTATTTGAAATTATTAATACAAACTTTAAAGAAGACTTTAATTAATTTGTTAAGGGTAAAACTGTCATTCTGTCAAAAAGTAAGAAAGAGAGCAGTAATAAATGCACTTTTCCCAAACTGTGTGTTTTTTGTCGGGGGACAATAATTTTAGGACGGAGGGAGTAAAAGATATATTCCTTCTTCTAAACTAGTAATATTTATTTATAGAAGATTTTTTTATCAGATTTTTAATATTTATTTTATAAAAGACTTTTTATTCCGTTTGAATCTAACCAACTTATAATCTTAATTTCACTCGTTTTCAAGAGAATAACTTATGTTCTACATCGGTTTATCAAACACAAATTAACAGTACCTTCTTAAACAGTTAAGAAAAAATTTCGGATCTTTTTTCTCAATATAGTAGAAAATTTATTTATTTCAACCACCAAGATTCTATCGAATAAAAACGTCCCAACAATTATTTAAGATCCAAAACATGTTTCTTAACATGTCAATGCTAGCCCCATAGTCAGATAACCCGTCGAACTTAGCGATCGAAACCCATCCTTGAACGATTTCGCATTATTTCACGTTGCTTAAGATGTATAATATTTCAAATTCAAGTTATCTTACTCCTTTATTATGCATGTATAGCAACTCCAACCAATCTTATAAACTTTGTGTGACAAACACGTAATCATATATGATCAAACGATAAGAAATAACTATAAGACTTTTTCAATAAAACAATCTTAGTTTTACATCCTACATAGATTAAAGAAAGAAAAGGTAACTTGGTTATATATATGATTGCCCATGGAAAACCCATAAGAGTTATTGTATTATTGATATGTATTTATAGTGCTACCTAGAACATACTAGAAACCTTAATGGACCCAACCTACATTCAGGCTTGGGCCGTTATATCCAATAGATAATGCTAATATTCCCCCTCGGTTCAAACAGAAGGTCTTTGAACGTTAGCGAAACTCAAGAAACAATGTGAGCAGGTAGACCCTTAGTAAATATATCAGCATACTGAAAACGTGAAGGCACATGAAGAAGACGAACCTATCCTTTAGCAACAAATTAGTCACGAACAAAATGTATATATATCTCAATGTGTTTAGACTAGATCGCGACAACGTAACCTGTCGCTTAGCAGAACAGGACAAAAGATTATCACCAAGAAAAACAAAATAACCTGATGTAGAGCGTCGAGTAACAAGCCCAATCAGCATCAGTATATGCAGTAAGCTGAATAGTAGAAGAGACATGAAGTTGAAGACTGATCCGTCCAAACTACACCTTAAAATACATATAATATATAATAAAATATAAAATATATATAGTAAGAATAGTCTAGAAACGAAGTCAATGGTTTTTTCTTTGGTTTTTATCTGATAATTATACTAATAAAAGAAAATGAAAAATATTTTTGTATTTTATATGTTTTTTATAAAAGAAAATATTCACAGATTCAAACACAAAATGTCAAACGTAACGAAAATCGGTATCACAGCCTCCCCGGCAACGGCGCCAAAAATTGATTGGTTGTTTTTACACTAAATATATAATATATAATAAAATATAAAATATATATAATCTAAAAACAACAATCAATGAAACCGAGAAGTAGTATAGAGTGTTCCCGGGTCGTTTATCCCCAACGAGGCTGGAATGGAAAATCGATACAATCGAAGATTTGAGTTTGAAGGAGAGAATTGATTTGGGAGTGTGGAAAAGTCAAATTAGACAATAACAAACAAAAACGTTTAAGAAAAACCTAAAAATTATGAACTTAAGCTAAAAAACGAAAGCACGAATCCCGAACAAAGGGGGAAAAACCTAAAATCTTTAAAATTAACCCTACGAAGAAATTTTCACTTCTAAACTACTCTACGGGACAAATAACGAAGAATGAAAAAGACTAGACCGAAAACGGAGTTCGTTTGACCCAAAAACGAGTCAACACAAAAACCGCACCCGGAACCGTTCTTTAAAATGCAAAAAGTTGCAAAAATGACCTTACGAAAATTTTTAAATTTTTCCTACAAACTAGATGACAAAATAAAATTTTCTAAAAAAGAAAAATATTTTTTTGATAATTTTTGTATTTTTTATGAATTAATTAAACTTTTAACGAAATTAAATTATAAAAAATATTAAATGACTTCGAAAAATTCTAAAAAATTTACCAAAAATACTTTACACTATGATTAATCTACGAAAAATAAGAAGCTAAAAATTGCTTAAGAAATAAGCCCCGAAATAAGCTTATACAGCTTATAAGCTGTTAAGCTCAAAAAGTGTATAAAGGATAAAGCCCTTGAGTCTTTAACGAAAAAGACCCAAGGGCGCAGTGGTAAGAGTGTGTTATAAAGGGGATCGTATCGAGAGGTCCCGGGTTCGAGTCTTGCTCACCCGGACCTCTTGTCTTTCCCCTCTTTTTTTTCGAAAACTTTGTAAAGCAAAGTTGTTAAGCTCGTGGGGCTTAACAACTTTTTCTAAAAAGCACTCAATAAGCTTAAAAATAAGCTTAAAGTCGACTGTTTTGCTTAAAGAGCTTAAAGGCTAAATTTGTTAAGTCTTTTGGCCTCTTGTGGTCGAATAAGCTAGGCTAAGGACTAAATAAGCTAAAAGGAGTCTAAACCTAACCTAGATAAGCTAAAAAGGCTTAAAGCTTAAAGTAAAATAAGCTGTAACAGCTTATGATGACAGGAAAGCTAAACAAAGCTTAAGAAGAACAGCTTATTATGACAAATGCTTAAAAAGGCAACAAGGCTTAAAAAGCTAAGGCTTTGGCATTCGAAATAAGCTAACAAAAAGGGAAATAAGCAAACAAAGCTATCTACTTAAACCTAATAAGCTACCAGGAAATCATTTAACTATAAATAGGCTCAATAACCAAAAGAAAAAAATTAAGCAATCCCTACACCTAGGCTAGCAAAACAGTTCAAAAGGCATGTTTGGGCTTAAAAATAAGCCATCAAATAAGCTCTTCAAGGTTTGAAAATCAAGGAGCTTAAATAAGAGCTTATAAGCTCTTAAAATAAGCCAAAAACTTGGGCTTAAGAACACTAAATGACAAAGAAAAAGGGGCTTAAAATCTCCCCTTTGCACCAGGGGAGATTTAAGCTAGCCTTGAGTGGCTTATTTGACAGCTTATTAAAAGCTGTCAAATAAGCTCAAATTGGAAAGAAAACTGAAAACAGATTGAGTACTCTAGCTAAACAGCTTGTGCACAAATTTTGAGCTTTTAAAAATCAATTTTACTTGCTTATTTTTGATAGTGAAAAAGGTCTATGGGTTTTTAAAAACTGTGACTAAAAAAACTTGGGAGTTTTTGACTTAACAAGTCAAAGGACAAAGGACTGTGGCAGCTTGTTTTTAACACACAAAGTACACACTTTTTGAACCCTTAACTCAAATTCACAAGTGCTTATCTAAATAGAGCGACTATAGGAGTCCCTTTAAAAGTCTCACAGTTTCAAAGAGGGTTTATATATTTTTGAAAAACAATTTTCCAACTAAAAATGTTTTAAAAACAGCTTTAAAGTAGCTTAAAACTTGTGCTTAAACTGACTAAATGACCCTAACCCAAAGTCAAAACCATTTTGACCCGTTTTTAAGCTTATGCCAAACACCCCTTTATGTAAACTGTCAAAACTATTTGAGCTTAAAAACTGTTTTAAAAACTAAACCAGCTAAAACCTTTTATCTACTCACACTATTTTTCACCTAATTAAGCTACTTAAGTAATAAAAACTATAGCTTATTAAGAGAAATAAGCTACTTTCTCTCCTAGCTTATACTACTTAAGTGACAGTTTTAAAAGAGAAACTGAGATTACACACATTAAATCTAATGAAAACTGAAAACAGCTAGAAATTAAGTCTGAACAAACATATTTGAAGAGAATGAAACAAGATTGAATAGAAATAAGCAATTGATAAAGCTAAAATTAAGCTAAAATGAGGCTTGAGAAATTAAACCTGAGAAATTTGTTGTCTCAGAACCAAAGCCACTCTTGTAGAGTGAGTGGCTTAAAAAAATACACCTAAGTGGCTCCCTAGCCCCTAAACCTTGAGCTATAAGCTCAATAAGCTTTTGTTAGCTTATTACTCCATAAGCTTCCAAACTTGAATCAAATGATCATAATGAACTAAAATGAACTGAAGACAGAATATTATAGCTTTTAACAATTTTAATCTGATTTTGAAGCTTATTAACAAGAATAAGCTCAGATAGCTTATTGAGATTCTTATTGAGTAAAAAATTATAGCTTAAATTTTCATTAAAACCTGATAATTACAAGTGCATGAAGAAAGTATCTTCAAGACAATTTAAACAATATTTTAAAATCTACACTAAGAACTGACTAAAAACTCACTATTTGCCAAAGGGCTTTATACAAAGCTTTTTATAGGAAAAACTAGGTCTTGTGTCTTCTTTTCTTGTGCTTTCTTGACAAACACATGTGTGTTTGTTTTGTGAGTGGTTCACTAGCCACTAAATCTGGCCCTGTCAATGTTTTCTTGGGTCATCTTGGTCGTCGAAATAGTCCTTGGAGTGTGGATTGCCAACTTGGGCAATCTCAACAGCTTGGAAAGTTAGTGGAGGGAGGGGGCGAGGTGTTTACCCATGGTGGGGGGTAGGTTTACAGGGAAAAAAGAATAGGGTGATAACCCGTGAGTGGTTTTGTTCAAAAATGGCGGGAGAAGAAAGTTTGTTATAACAGGTTGGGGGTGACAGGGTGTACTTTTGGGGATTAGGCAAACATGGCCCCTCAAAGTTATATAACTTGTTACATCCATGGTCCTTGTGGTGTTATAACTTTTGGGGACTTGGCATAAATAGTCCCCAAAGGTTATAACACCTTTCACCCACCGATCCTTTGGTGTACAAGTTAGGATAGTGCAGAGTATGCCCCTTGTAGTACAACTTTGGCACATTGGCAGTTTGCACCCTTGCCTTTCATTTTCTCTTTTCTTACTTTATAGTAAAGTTTAGGGATTTAACAATTTCAGTCCTAAACTATATATTTCTTTGACTTTGACTTTGTGCCTCGGTGTTGACTTGGTTGACTTGTCTTTGATGACCAATTTGACTTTTCTGTTGACTTTTTGACTTGATTGACTTTCCTGCTTCGATTTGGCATTCGTCTTTCACCTTCTTTTCCATTCCGAGTCCGGTTTTTGTCGTTTTGGCTTGTTTTCGTCTTTTCTTAATTATCATTTTTCTGCACAATACAATTAGCAAAACAACAAGCGTATATTGGGCATTTTTAAGTCCGTTTTTTGTGGTTATTTTTAGCTAGTTTTTAAAGGTAAAAGGTATGTGTAATTAACACATACAATGATCTTTTTAAAGGACTTTAACAAGCTTATCCATAAGGAATAAGCTAGAGCTGTTAGCTCATTTGACCTAATATTAGGCTTTGTTAGCTAAGGCTTAAGTAAGTTTCTTATTTAGCTTTTTATCTTAATTTCTTAGTTTAATAACTGCTTAATTTGCTTATTATTTGCTTATTCTTATTAGTTTCAGCTATATATGCTTAATATGTTAGTTAAGGGCTGTTAGTTCTAAGTTTCATAGTCTTAATCTTAGTTTTTACTTATCTCTTATAAACTGTCATTAAAAACCAAAAATAAGTAGATTAGTGTCGCTTGTTGAGTTCTGGCTTATTAGCTTATAGGTTTATGCTTATTAGTCTCATTATAAGCTAGTTATTATCTGGTATCTAAGATTGGTTCAATAGATTTTCATTTCATAAGCATAAAATGGTATATAAGTATATGTTAAAGGGGGTTTGGATAATGTAGTGTTTGACCCTTAAATCAAATTAAAATTTGCAATTTGTTTTTTGGTATAGTTTTAATTTTCAAATTTTGATTAGGTTTTGAGCAGGTTTAAGGATTAGTTTAAGCTTAATATCATTTTGAGGCTTAACTCTTTGTTCCTGCACCAGGGGACTTTTTCATGTTTCTTAGCTTGTTAAAAATTTATCCAAGTCTTAATAGGCCTGGTTTTTGCTTGATTAGTGTTTTTGACACACTCCTCTTTGAGGTGTCTAATGCAGGTTTTACCTTTAAAGGGTAACCAGCAAAATTGGTTTTGTTCTTTTGGTCAATTGCATCAGCAGTAGTAACTGCTGTTACTACTGTTTTCCTTTTCATTTGCATTTAAGCTAGTTTAAATAAAAATTAGATTTTAAAATTTAGTTAGTTTATAGATTAGATATAGGTTAAAATAGATTAAGTCTTAATTTTAAATTTCTAGCTTGTTTAATAGGGTACATTAGCTTCTAAAGTTCATAAAAAACCTCAAAAAGCCAAAAACAGTAGTAACTAGAACTTAGCTTTTAAATTTTGATTTCTAGCTTTTAGAATTTGTTTTTATGATTTGGATTAATAGTTTATAAGTAGGTTGTTAAGTTTTCAAAAGCTCAAATCCTGTAATAGCTTATAGTGCAATTTAGCTTATCTAGTTTTTAAGCCTTAAGTTACAGTTTCTGAGTTTGCTCTTTTAATCATTAAACTTAGGAGTCCTATAGTATTTTTAGCTTATTTAGCTTTTCATAATTAGCTTCTAACATGTTTATAAAGCTTTCGAATAGTTTTCAAAAATAGCTCAAATCCTGTAATAGCATATTGTTGCAATTTAGCTATTTTAGTTTTAAGCCTTAAGTTTACAGTTTCTGAGGTTGCTTTTTAATCATTGAATTTATGAGTCCTATAGTATTTTTAAGCTTATTTAGCTTTTCAAAATTAGATCTACATGTTATATAGCTTCCAGGTTTTAGCTTTTGTTTTTAAAAATGAGCTTAAAATGAGTTGTGTACAAGCTGTTAAGTGAATACTAGTTTTTTGGTCCTTATAAGCTCACTTTCTGAAAACAGCTTTTTCATTAGCTTTTTGAGTGCTTATTTGTAAGTTTCAGCTTATATTGCTTTTATTAAAGTTGCTTATCTTTAGATGCTTAACAACTTTTCCTTTTTAAGTTTTTTAAAAAAAAAAGGGAAAGTGGAAGTCGGGGGTGAGCAAGACTCGAACCCCCGACCTCAACACCTCAACCCTTTATAACACACCACACACCACTCCCTACCGCTATGCCCTTGGGTCTTTTTCATAAGACTCTTGCACATTTAAATCTTTATAGTCATTTTAGCCCAATAAGCTTTATAAAGCCTGTATTCAGCTTAATTTGATAGCTTGTGATTAAAAAGTTCATTTTTCCTAGGTTTTAAGTAGTGTAAGCTATTTTCTGTCATTTTTCTAGAAGTTTTAGAGTTCGTTTATTATTTTTAAACTTGTATTTTCATTAAAAACTTTAAAAAATCATAAAAAATAGAAAAATAATCAAAAAAATATAAATATTTTTTTAGAAAATTTTCCTTTATCATTTAGAACGTAGAAAAAATATTTGAACCTCTCGTAAAGTTTATTTTTGAGCATTTTAGCTTTTTAGGGCTTCTTTTTTGATTCCGTTATTCAGTTTATGTGATTTCTTTTCAAATTTTATCGTTAAGTTAATCAAAGGTTTGCAAATCCCTTTTATTTTTACTCATCAGAAAATAGATTATTAATTCAAATTCTAGGTTAAGGTGCTAATTAGGCTTAATTTGTCCATTCCCGTTTTTCGTCCGCGTGTTTAAGTTATTTTACTTGCATATAATTGTTATAATGTTTTTAGTCATAAAAATCAAATCAAAAAGTTGTAAAATCATTCATAACATGTGTCCAAACTGAAGTCGATGAGTATCAATTCACATTTTTTTTTTTTTGGGATACGACCCGGTAATCACTTACCGGTTAAACGTATTATATTATAAATTTTTGTGTTTAAATTGCATTTAATCTTTGTCCTCAAGGATTATTTGTAAATTTTTATAAATACTTAGATATTATATATATACGTGAAATTGCTATATACCAATTTTTGACGCCGCTGCCGGGGATTTGTGATTAAGATTCCTCTTGTTTGAAGTTTGTTTAAAAAAAAAAAAAAAGAAAAAAAAAAAATTGAGTCATGATTTGAAGACCCTTTCATTTTTGAAAGTTTTGTTTTGTTAAAAAAAATTTTAAAAAAAGTAAAAAATATTTTTTTGTTTTAGTATAATTATCATAAAAAAATCAAAAATTGTCCATAATAAAAAATAAAATAAACAAAGTTGATAAAAGAACACCAACTAAATAAACTCAATTGAGGGTACTTAACCATTATAAGTTTCCCACCTGGAATCAAAAGATTTAAAAACTTGTCATTTGTGTCAGAAATACGGCTCACCTTAAAAAGTAAAATTTTTAAGAGCTACCGTGAAGTAAATTTGATTATTTTGTGTTAAAGTTGTCTTCCCGTTTATCCAGTTTAAAAATAGATTGTTAATAAATGAAAAAATAAAAATAGTTAGTGTAATTTTTAGTTATCTATTAATTTCATTTCTAATTGTGCATGGCCCCCCACCATCATCGTTCTCAAACCCGCAATCCGTAACCGTCAACAACAAAGGCCAACCGCGTTATTTCAACCATTTCATTAGAAGAACCTTTGTTAATCCTCCCTTAATTCCGATTGCCTGATAACCTGGACTATGGCACAATTGATCCAAAGCACCCACCGAGGGTACAGGATGCAATTGTAATATCCCCGAAATCAATGATAATTTTGAATTAAAAGCATGGTTTATCACTTCTTGTTCACAACAAACAGATTTTTTCGAACATGATAAATGAGGGATCCACATGCCTCACATCCGTTAAATCATAAGATTACTCTCAAAAATTAGATTCCCGTATACCCCCCGATCAAAACTGACAATTAAGCTTATGCTTTTCCATTTCTCTTGAAGCTTCAGCCCGATTTTGCTTAGAAAAAAGAACCCTCGCTCGATCAATTACCGACATGGATGATCTTGTTTCAAAATTATTAATCAATTCTTTCCACTTAAAAAACGACAAATCTGCGTAACTAAATCACGAGAATTTCAACAAATATTTGACTACTCTTATATAAATCTCTTTGGATCGAATAAATGTACCTTCATCGAGCATTGCCGCACATCACATATTTCTGAACTACATCAATTGGATACGGATTTAACAATGCTTAGACTTGCTAACCGATCAATATTCGTTGAAATCAGCTGCGGGTGGAAACTTTTTGGATAAGATGCCTCGTGAATTCTTGAGATTATCGCACAGTAAATCCAATGAACGTATCACGACTAAACCAAGGTCATACTAAGCTAAAGGTGAGTTCGAATGCAAATCTACCCTCGACTTTCACCAATGAAGTCTTCTCTTACAACTTAGTTTACTGAACTTAAGAATTTAATAAACTATGCTTATGACAAACAAAAAGCCCAAGCTCCCGCAACCTTAAAAAGCGGTCGAGCCAGAGTTGTGTACCTGTGGAGGTTCTCACATCTTATAAAACATGATCCCCCACCGATGCAATGTTAATACGAGACATACATCAAAGATGTTCCACAAGTTGCTGCAGCCAATTTTAATGCAAGGAAATTCCAATATAAGAACCTTCGATGGTTTCGAATCAATCCGACCTCCTGTGTTTCCTCCTATCAAAACAATCAAAACCGTTTTCATCAAAATCAAGGGAATAATTACAACGCAAAAATGGAGAACCAATTTTTAATTCAAAACCTAGTAAGGTAACTTCAACCAAGGACAAAGTTAAACAACCTTCTACGAACAACACCAGTTTATCAAGCTCCTACTCCGCAAATGCAAGGTGTTTCAAAGACCGATTTTGAGAATTATGTCAAGGCTAATGATGTTGTGTTAAGGAATATGCAAAATCAAGGCCAAGGTTTACAAAACCAGATGACAAATTTAACGGAAATGCTTTCTAAATTCATAAATTCCAATACCGCTTCGTCTTCAAATTCAGGTACTCTTCCAAGTCAAACCGTAACTAACCCTCGCGAGCATGTTAATGCTATCACCACACGAAGTGGTAAAACTTGTGAAGGACCTCGACACCTTTGTTCCTACTAACGTTGTTCCCTACTCTCTAAAGAACCCCGGAGACGTCCAATGGACAAAGTGCAAAAACCAGGTTCAGAAAGTACCGCACAAGTCCCACCTCCGTAGGATCAAGATTCTATTTTTATTGAAATTCTAAAACCAAGAGCTAAGAAAACTGTTCAAGAGCCTAATTCTCTAGAGCCTAATTCATATCAACCTAAACTTCCATATCCCGAGAGGATGAAAGTAAGAGAGAAAGATACACCTAGTGCTCAGCAAAGCAGGTTTATGAAGTTGTTTAAACAACTACGTTTAGAAATTGGATTAAAAGATGCTCTCATTGAAATGCCAAAATTCAACAAATGGTTAAGCACTTTATTGAGAAACAAAGAGAAACTTTGAAGAAATTGCCATCAAAACCGTAAATGTGAATGTTCATCCATCATCTTGAAACAAAAGTTCCAGAGAAACTCGAAGATCCCGGAAAATTTCTTATCCCGTGTGCTCTACAAGAACTTGATAGGAAAAATGCTTTAGCCAATTCCGGAGCTAGCATAAACCTTTTCCCTCATTCTATCGGCAAGCAACTTAGGCTTGGAGCTTTGAAGCCCACTCCGAAAAGACACTGCGGATCTTGCTCAACCGTTCCTTTATGCATCCTATGGCATAGCCGAGGATGTTGTTATTAGTGAGTTGATGGTTCA
This sequence comes from Tanacetum coccineum, assembly GCA_026074375.1. Classification (NCBI taxonomy): domain Eukaryota; kingdom Viridiplantae; phylum Streptophyta; class Magnoliopsida; order Asterales; family Asteraceae; genus Tanacetum; species Tanacetum coccineum. Next base: position 13,566 of record BQNB010021862.1, on the reverse strand, counting down.
ACTTTCTTGCTGATTTTTTTATGTGGTTATTTTAAAACCAGACCCGAGAGTGCCTATTATTTAGGGAGATCCTATTCCTTCCACCGCAAAAAGCTCTCATTGATTTATACGAGGAAAAATTAAACATTAAGAGTTGGAAATCGATGAACATGACTTTTAATGACTGAAAAATCTGAGGAAAAGCAAGAATAAGCAATTTGCTCATTGCTATTTCTGTCATTGATTTTTTGAAAGATGAGCCATTTAGTGGCAGTACCACTAATCATTCCGATGCTCTTCCTCCTAGTTCTTCTCCGGTGAAGACTAGTGATAATCCTGAGGAGTTCGCCGATGAACTCACTCTTCTTAAAAAAGTCGTTCATGAAGAAAATTTTCAAGTTTATTCAAACCCTCTTTTTGAATTTGATGACAATTTCAACTCCAGTAACGTAAATCCTCTATTTAACGAGAATGATGAAGAATACGAAAACGAGAACTCCAACGTTTTACAAATTCCAAGAGCCCGATTTTACTTAACACAGAATAACGAAAATACCTTTTGCCGAATAAGTGTTGAGTGTTCCGATCAGAAGTCGATATTTGATGAGAATTCGATGCTTTTTCCTAGCCATGAAAGTTTTCGTCCATAATTTTGAGGAAGGATATTTCGATTCAAAAGGAGACGTAATTTTTCTTGAGAATCTGCTTAGTGATGATAACACCCATAATCTCGCTCCCAAAGTAATTTTTGATCATGAACCAAAACAAAATAATACTTCGATTACTTTTTCTCCAAGGAATGATCCTCTTCACCATGAGTTCGCCAGAGAAATCATTACACTTCCTTCGAGGATTGCTAGAGAGCATGAGGAATATCTTAGTCGTATGACTTTGCTTTGTGAGATTTAAACTTCCTAGTCACTGGAAAATCTTCCCGTTGAAGATAGTGACTCCGTTTAAGAAGAGATTGATATTTTCCTCGTTCCGGGTGATTTAATTCCACCAGGTGTTGAGAATGATGATTCCGAAGATGAAGATAATTCTACTTTCCTTCCCGACCATGAGTTACCTATCCTTGATCATTAAGACAACCCATCATCTCCTCGTCCTCCGCCAGAACCACCGGATGTTTGCGTAAATTTTAAGCCCGATACGGCCATGAAGAATGATGAAGATTTTAACCAAGGGGAAATTATTTTATCCCTAAATGCTGAAGATGTCAATTCCTTCACATTTTTCATTTGGACTTTTCTTCCATCTTTTACCTACCCCGAGGATTCTCCTGTTATTCTTTCTTTCAGTAGTGAGGATCTTATTTTTGACCCCGGCATTTTCATTTTTCATTTTTCTTATCTAGAGCCGTGGTGTATTTCATGGAAGTTTCTTATTATTAGCTCTCCCTAAAGGACGAATTAATTCAGGGATCTAGTCAAGCTATGTACTCGGTGTACCAAAAAACAACAAAGCGCTTCGAGGGAGGCACCCCATTGCTTATCCATTTTTCTATTTTCTTTCTAGCTTTCTAATGTGTTAAGGAGCTTGGTACTCTTCTGTTCTTTTGTGTTGTTGTTTGTACTTGTATTATTTGCAAGGATTGAACCAAAATTTTTCTGAAGACTCTCGTGTTCGGTTGTTTTGATCCCGGTTCACTTTCGAGCTTCCTATCCTTTTGTTTGTAATTATTTTGGGGAAAATCTGATATGCCTTCTCATCTTAACGATTCAGATTCACTTTTATCTTTGGGCATAATTAATAAACGGCTTAGATTTGCCGTAAAGACCCGCCTTACCTTGAGGACAATGTTTCGATTTATAAGTTTGGGGAGGGAATCTATCGATTTGACTTACGATACTTATTGTTTTGTTCTCACTTCGTAACCTTCGTTTACCCGCAAAGATAGCAAAAATTCAATTTTTAATTAAAATTTATTAAGTTTTAATTGTAGAAAAATATAATAAAATAAAAGTATTTTGTCATAATTTTGACTTTCTTGCGTAAGAATTAAGAGTAAATTTTGATCCTGATCGAGCGTGTTTACTCTATCTTGTTCCTTAACTTTTTAGGCTAAAGTGTTCGCTAATTCGCGAAGAAAACGAAAAAATGATAGAGTTAGTATGATAAGGATGCTAAACAAGGATTTTTTAAGAATTAAATCCTAAGTAGCTCATGTATGTAACTTGTTGCATTTTCTCCCATTAGCTCTGATCCGAATTATATACGTGTAAGTTTTTAGAGATTAACTTAAATCAACAATTTTTTATTAATATATAGTCAAAAATTTTAGTCTAAGTTTCCAAATTTATACTTGAAATTATTCAAAGAAGTCTTCCTTCAAATAAATAAATATATATAAAAAAAAATAAAAAATAAATATAATAATAAAAGTTGTGGGTTGATAAAATTTTAACTACCACTTTTGCCAGGCTTACAACCGATGTGGTAAGTTCTTTCTAAAGAAAGCCCAAAGTAAGAATAAAGATCCGAGACTGATAAAAAGTTTGCTGGCATCTTCCCGGCTCACAATCCGATGTGTTTACATTGTGTCTCTTCTAAAAGGTCGAGGTATACAATTGCATAAATGTCTTAAATAGTTAAATTAAATTAATAATCTGACTTCTTTTTTGTTAAATTTATAATATTGCTTTTTGCATCTTTGACTACTCCAGTTTTATAACTATGAATAATCCGGTGAAACCTGAGAGTTTTTGAAACCTAAGGTCCGTGAGTTCCGATACTAGTCTCTGTAGGGTTGTACAAAAGCCTGTCACCTACCACAATGTTGGTTATTTATGGCAGGACCAAAAAGTCGCTACATTAAGTGTATGATCACGCCTTATAATCATATCCCTAAGGTGGAAATGTAAAGCATAGTATGTTGCAAAAAAGTTGATCCATGGGTTGGAAATTTCAGAGATAGCAGCACTCACTTAAGATATAAGTATAAATTTTCGGAAGTAAAAAGTTTCACTAAGTTGTAAATATGAGTAATGTTAGCATCCCTTACAGAATAATTAGTTTAGATTTTGATTTTAAAGCTTGGTTTGGATAATGAGAAAGTCAGGGAACGAGTGTATTTTATCCTTTTTGGGGCATTCTCGGAATTGAAATGCATCTTGTTCTATGATCCCTAACAGTTATGGAAATAACGAAAGTCAAAATAACATTATTAATATATATATATATATATATATATATATATCAAAAAGAGGTTTTTGAAAATGGGAAATAGGGGTGTTTTATAACTTGTGATTTCTTAATTTTTCCATAAAAATCTTTGCTACTTTTTTCCAAATGTTTAGTATTAGGGGAAGTTTCGAGGTAATTGGGTATAAAGGCATGTAATATTGCGTGAGGACACACAATCGTTTAGTTTGGGGAATTTTGATATGTGTGAAAACACATATCCTTTTTATATCAAAAATAACCCTTAAAAGACCAAAACTGTGTATAAAATGCTTGTATATTGCTTGTTTTGTCTTTCTTATTGTGTAGGTACGGATAAAGCAAAAATCACAAGAAAACGGTCAAAACCGGACAAACACGGACACGAGCGCGATAGCGCCGCGGGCGCGAGCAGCAAGATATACGCCGGGATTTTAAGGGTCATTTTTGATATAAAAAGGATATGTGTTTTCACACATACACAAAAATTCCCCAAACTAAACGATTGTGTGTCCTCACGCAATATTAACATGCCTTATAACCAAATACCTCGAAACTTCCCAAACAAAACCTTAGCGAAAGGAGCAGCAAGCGAGAGAGAGAGTATGAGAAAATTACACACAAATACACAAGTATCTCTCTAAACACCTCTTATTTCCCATTTTCTAAAACCTCTTTTATATATATATATATATATATATTTACTTTTTTATTAATAATGTTATTTTGACTTTCGTTATTTCCATAACTGTTAGGGATCATAGAACAAGATGCATTTCGATTCCGAGAATGCCCCAAAAAGGATAAATTCATCGTTCCCGACTTTTCACTTATCCAAACCAAGCTTAAAACAAAATCACAGCTAAATATCAGTAAGGATGCTAACACTACTCATATTTACAACTTGTGAACTTTTTACTCCCGACATTTATTATATCTTAAGTGAGTGTGCTATCTTGAATTTCAACCATGGATCAACTTTTTGCAACATACTATGCTTTACGTTCCACCTTAGAATAATGAGTTTAAAGGCGAGATCATCCCATGTAGCGACTTTCGTCTCGGCACATCCCAACCTTGCGGCTAAGTGACCAGGCTTTTGACACCCCACAGAGACTAGTATCGGGACTCACGGACCTTAGGTTTCAAATACTCTCAGGTTTCCCGGATATTCATAGCTTATAAAATGGAGTAGTCAAAGTGCAAAAGCATATTTGAATTTAACAAAAAGAAGTCAATTATTAATTTAATTTAACTATTTAGACATTTATGCAATTGTAACCCTCGACCTTTTAGAAGGCTGCAACATCGGTTGTGAGCCGGCAAGATGCAGCAAACTTTTATCAGTCTCGGATCTTTATTCTTACTATGGGCTTTCTTTAGAAGACTACCACATCGGTTGTGAGCCGGCAAGAGGTAGTAAACTTTTATCAACCCACAACTTTTATTATTATATTTATTTTTTATCATTTTATCATCATTTTTTTATATATTTATTTATTTAAAGAAGACTTCTTTTTGAAAAATTCAAGTATAAATTTGAACTAAGACTAAAATTTTTGCTATATATTACATAAAAATTGTTGATTTAAGTTTAATCTCTAAAAACAACACGTATATTAATTCGGATAAGAGCTTATGGGAGAAAAAGCAACAAGTTACATACATGAGCTCTTAGGATTTTCAAATAATCCTTGTTTAGCATCCTACTCATACTTAACTCTATCATTTTTCGTTCTTCGCGAATTAGCGAACACTTAGCCTAAAAGTTAAGGAACAAGCTAGAGCTCAACACGCTCGATCAGGTCAAAATTTACTCTTATTCTTACCCAGCAAGAAAGTCAAAATTATGACAAAAATACTTATTTTATTTTATTTATATTTTTCTACAAATAAAACTTAAAAAATTTAAAAAATTGAATTTTTTGCTATCTTTGCGGGAAAACGAGGTACGTGAGAACAAAACAATAAGTAGGTAACATCAAATCGATAGATTCCCTCCCCAAACTAAAACGAAACATTGTCCTCAATGTTTAAGGCGGGTCTTTACGCAAATCTAAGCCGTTTATTAATTATGCAAAGATAAACGTGAATCGATAAGATGAAAGGATATCAGATTTCCCCAAACTAATTACAAACAAAGGATAGGAAGCTCGAGTGAACCGGGACAAAACACCGAACACGAGAGTCTTCAGAAAAATTTGAGTCAATCCTGCAAATAATCACAAGTACAAACAACAAACACAAAGAACGGAAGAGTACAAGCCTCCTCACAACACATTAGAAGCTAAAAAGAAAAATAGAAAATGGATAAACATGGGGTGCCTCCCACGAAGCGCTTTATTTTTGGTAACCGAGTCACATAGCTTGACTCGATCCCTGAATTCATTCGTCCTTAGGGAGAGCAATAAGAAACTTCAATTGAAAACACCACCAGCTCTAGATAAGAAAAATGAAAAATGAAAATGCCGAGGTCAAAAATAAGATCCTCACTACTGAAAGACAGAATAACAGGAGAATCCTCAGGGTAGGTGAAAGATGGAAGAAAAGTCCAAATGAAGAATGTGAAGGAATTGACATCTTCAACATTTAGGGATAAAACAATTTCTCTTTGGTTAAAATCTTCATCATTCTTCATGGCCGTATCGGGCTTAAAATTTAAGCAAACGTCTGGTGGTTCCGGCGGAGGACGAGGAGATGATGGGTTGTCTTAATGATCAAGGATAGGTAACTCATGGTCGAGAAGGAAAGTAGAACTATCTTCATCTTTGGAATCATCATTCTCAACACCTGGTGGGATTAAATTACACTGAACGAGGAAAATATCAATCTCTTCTTGAACGGAGTCACTATCTTCAACGGGAAGATTTTCCGATGACTGAGAAGTTGAAATCTCACAAAGCAAAGTCATACGACTAAGATATTCCTCATGCTCTCTAGCAATCCTCGAAGGAAGTGTAATGATTTCTCCGGCGAACTCATAGTGAAGAGGATCATTCCTTGGAGAAAAAGTAATCGAAGTATTATTTTGTTTTGGTTCATGATCTAAAATTACTTTGGGAGCGAGATTATGGGTGGTATCATCACTAAGCAGATTCTCAAGAAAAATTACGTCTCCTTTTGAATCGAAATATCCTTCCTCAAAATTAGAAGAAACTTCCATGGCTAGAAAAGCATCGATCTCATCAATATCGACTTCTGGATCTTGGGAAATAAGGGGGTGGGAAACGAACCTCACCTTAATCGGGCAAAGGTGTGTTAAGTAAAACTGGCTCATCGGAATTTGAAACGTTGGAGTTCTCATTTTCGTATTCTTCATCCATCTCGTTAAATAGAGGATTTACGTTACTGGAGTTGAAATTGTCCATCAAGAATCAAAAGAGGGTTTGAATAAACTTGAAAATTTTCTTCATGAACGACTTTTTTAAGAAGAGTGAGTTCATCGGCGAACTCCTCAGGATTATCACTAGTCTTCACCGGAGAAGAACTAGGAGGAAGAGCATCGGAATGATTAGTGGTACTGCCACTAAAATGGCTCATCTTTCGAAAAAATCAATGACAGAAATACATGAGCAAATTCTTATTCTTGCTTTTCTCCAGAATTTATGTCCAGCATAAAAGACAATTCATCGCTCCAACTCTTAGATGTCAATTTTTCCCCCTCGTAATAAATCAATTGAAAGAGCTTTTTGCGGTGCGAAGGAAAGTCTCCCTAAATAATAGCACTACTCGGTCTGGTTATAATTACCACAACAAAAATCAAGCAAGAAAAGTGAAACCATCAACATCTAACTACAACAATCCTCGCTATGCCCGATAGGGTGCAAACCGAACGGTTAGCAAGATTCGAGTGTCATTCGGTGGCTTCAAAGTCCAAGCCTAAGTTGCTTGCCGATAGAATGAGGGAAAAGGTTTATGCTAGCTCCGGAATTGGCTAAAGCATTTTTCCTATCAAGTTCTTGTAGAGCACACGGGATAAGAAATTTTCCGGGATCTTCGAGTTTCTCTGGAACTTTGTTCAAGATGATGGAAGAACATTCAACATTTACGGTTGTGATGGCAATTTCTTCAAGTTTCTCTTTGTTTCTCAATAAAGTGCTTAACCATTTGTTGAATTTCGGCATTTTGATGAGAGCATCTTTTAATCCAATTTCTAAACGTAGTTGTTTAAACAACTTCATAAACCTGCTTTGCTGAGCACTGGGTTTATCTTTCTCTCTTACTTTCATTCTCTCGGGGTATGGAAGTTTAGGTTGATATGAATTAGGCTTTGGAGAATTAGGCTCTTGGACAGTTTTCTTAGCCTTTGGTTTCGGAATTTCAATAAAAATGGAATCATGATCCTCCGGAGGTGGGACTTGTGCGGTACTTTCTGAACCTGGTTTTTGCACTTTGTCCATTGACGTCTCCGGGTTCCTTTAGAGGAGTAGGAACAACGGTAGTAGGAACAAAAGGAGTCGAAGGTCCTTCATAAGTTTTACCACTTCGTGTGGTGATAACATTGACATGCTCGCGAGGGTTAGTTTCGGTTTGACTTGGAAGAGTACCTGAATTCGAAGACGAAGCGGTATTGGAACTTATGAATTTAGAAAGCATTTCCGTTAAATTTGTCATCTTGTTTTGTAAACCTTGGCCTTGATTTTGTATATTCCGTAATACAGCATCATTAGCCTTGACATAATTCTCAAAATCGGTCTTTGAAACACCTTGCATTTGCGGAGTAGGAGCTTGATAAACTGGTGTTTGAATCGTCGAAGGTTGGTAAACTTGTCCTTGGTTGAAGTTACTTCCACGGTTTTGAATAAAATTGGTTCCTCCATTTTGGTTGAAATTATTCCCTTGATTTTGATTGAAACGGTTTTGATTGTTTTGAATCGGAGGAAAACCAGGAGGTCGGATTTGATTCGAAACCATCGGAGGTCTAAAATTGGAATTTCCTTGATTAAAATTGGCTGCAGCAACTTGTGAAACATACTCTTGAATGTTGTCTCGATAAACATTGCCATCGGTGGCTGGACAGTTTCTATAAGAGTGAGCACCTCCACAGGTTACACAACTCTGCTCGACCGCTTTTACGGTTGCGGGAGCTTGGGCTTTTTGTTTGTCAATAAGCATAGTCTTCATTAAATTCTTAAGTTCAGAAACTTCAGTTGTAAGAGAAGCAACATCTGGTGAAATTCCGAGGGTAGATGCATTCGAACTCACTTTAGCAACGACTGCCTTGTTTCGTGAATTACGAACCTTGGATTTACGTTCGATAATTCTCAAGCATTCACGAGGCTCTTATCAAAAAGTTTCCACCCGCATCAAGAAGTCCCAAAGCTAATCTTGATCCATTAGCATTCAAAGCAATGTAAAACGAATCCAATTGATTGTATTTCAGAAAATCTGTGAGTGGGCATGCTCGAAAAGGTCATTAAATCGATTCCCAAGCATCATAAAACGATTCCGACAAATCTTTGTTGAAATCTCGTGATTTCGTTACGCAGATTTGTCGTTTTTAAAGGAGGAAAGAATTGATTAATGAATTTTGAAACAAGATCATCCCATGTCGTAATTGATCGAGGAGGTTCTTTTTCTAGCAAAATCCGGGCTGAACCTTCAAGAGAAAATGGAAAAAGCATAAGCTTAATTGACGGGCGGTCGGGATATCCGTGAATCTCATTGTTGAAGTAATCTTATTGAAAAACGGATGTAGCATGTGGATCCTTCTTTATGCAGTTCGAAAACTGTTTGTTTTGAACAAGATTGATCAAACCATGCTTTAATTCAAAATTATCATTGATTTCGGGAATTACAATTGCATCCTCGTACCCCTCGGTGGGTGCTTGGAGCAATTGTGCCATAGTCCGGTTATCAGCCATCGGAATTAAGGGAGGATTAACAAAAGGTTCTTCTAAATGAAATGGTTGAACAACAGCCGGTTGGCTTTGTTGTTGACGGTTACGGTTGCGGGTTTGAGAACGAGTGCGCATGCACAAAGTAGAAAAAGAAATTAAAAGATAACAAAAAATTACACTAACTTTTTTTATTTTTTTCAATTTATTAACAATCTATTTTAAACGGATAAACGGAAGACAACTTAAACCAAATAATCAAATTTACTTCACGGTAGCTCTTAAAAATTTTACTTTTTAAGGTGAGCCGTATTTCGTAAATGACACAAATGACAAGTTTTTAAATCTTTGATTCGAGTTGGGAACTTACTAATGGATAATACCTCAATTGAAGGTATTATTTGTTGGTGTTCTTTTACCAACTTTGTTTATTTTATTTTATGGACAATTTTTTAATTTTTGATTTTTTTTAAAATGATAATTATAATAAATTGACCCTACACGCCAGCACATCAAGTTTTTGAAGCCGTTGCCGGGGAGTGAAGTTGTTTAATTCCTATTTATTAGTGTTTTAGTTTAGTTTAGCTTAGATTAATTTGCATATTTGTGTGTTTGTTTGTGTGTTTAATTTTTTGCATTGTATATTTGGTTGATAGCAATTTCACGTATATATAATATATCAAAGTATTTATAGAAATATACAAATAATCCTTGAGGACAAAGATTAAATGCAATTTAAACACAAAAATATATAATATAATACGTTTAACCGGTAAGTGATTACCGGGTCGTATCCCAAAGAAATGTGAATTGATACCCTCGATTTAGTTTGGACAATGTTATGAATGATTTTCAACTTTTTGAATGATTTTCTACGACTAAAAACAATTAAAAACAATTAAATGCAAGTAAAATAACTAAACACACGGACAAAAAACGGAAATGACAAAATAGACCCTAATTAGCACCTTAACCTATAATTTGAATTAATAATCTAATTCAATGAGTAAAAATAAAGGGATTTGCAAAATTTGAAAACCTAACTGTAAAATTTGAAAGAAATCACAAAAACGAATAACGGGAATTGAAAACCGAGCCCTAAAAGCTAAAATGCTCAAAAATAAACATACGAGAGTCAAACTAATTTTCCTACGTTCTAAATGATAAAAGAAATTTTTCTAAAAAAGATTTATATTCTTTTGATTATTTTTCTATTTTTTATGATTTTTTAAAGTTTATAATGAAAATAAATGATTAAAAATACTAAATGAACTATAAAAATTATAGAAAATCTATAAAAAATAGCTTAAACTAATTAAAACCTAGGAAAAATAATCCCGAGTTCACAGCTTATTAAATAAGCCGCGAAATAAGCTTAACAGCTTATTAAGCCAAAACGTGTATAAAAAATTAATTATGCAAGGGTCTTATGAAAAAGACCCAAGGGCACAGCGGTAAGGAGTGGGTGTGTATGTTATAAAAGGGTTGAGGTGTTGAGGTCGGGGGTTCGAGTCTTGCTCACCCGCGACTTCCACTTCCCTTTTTTTGGTTTTTATAAAAAACTTAAAGAACAAAAGTTGTTAAGGACAACTTTTTAAGCTACTTTAATAAAAGCACTATAAGCTGAAACTTAAAAATAAGCTCTCATATTTCAGGAAGTAAGCTTATAAAACTAAAAAGCTAGGTTTCACTTAATAGTTTGCACACAACTCATTTTAAGCTCATTTTAAAAAAACAAAAGCTGTTCAAAAAAACTAATGATGTGTATGAGCTAAATTTGATAAGCTAATTGTCCTAATAACACTGAAAGACTACTAAATCTATAGATCAAAAATGCTAACTCAGGAAAAGTATTAAAAAGCTCAAAATCAAATTAAGCTAAAATCCTCATTAAGCTACCACTGAACTTAAGCTATTAAAATCTTAACAAACTACTTATAAGCTATGAATCCAAATCATAAAATCCAAACTTATAAGCTAGAAATCTAAATTTAGAAGCTAGGATCTACTTACTACTATTTTTAGCTTTTTGAGATTTTTATGAACTTTAAGAGCTAATTTACCCTAAATTATAAGCTAGAAATTTGAATTCAAGTTTTAATCTATATTAAGCTATATGATAACTATAACCCTACTGATTTTTAAACTCTAAATCCTAAAAACTCTAGCTTAAAATGAAGCTAAAAAAGACAGGAGTAGTAACTGCTGTTACTACTGTTGATGCAAATGACCAAATGGGTAAACCCAACTTGCAGGTGTCCTTAAGGGACAACCCTGCACTAGACACTCCTATTGAGTGTCTAAGAATACCTATCAAACAAATTCCAAGCCTAGGAAGGCTTGGATCAAATTTTAACAATCTAAGTGAAAGGGAAAAATCCCCTGGTACAGGAACAAAAAGTTTAAACCTTAAAATGATATTAAGCTTAATCTAATCCTACAAACCTGCTCAAAACCTAATCAAATGTGAAGATCAAACTAACCAAATTAAATTGCACAATTCAGTTTGACTTTAAGAGGTCAAACTGCTTTAATCCAAACACTCCTTAAACTAATACAGTTTTCATTTTAGCTTATGAATTTGAAATCTAGCTATCTAAACTTAGATACCAGATAATAACTAGCTTATAATAAGACTAATAAGCATAAACCTATAAACTAATAAGCCAGAAATCAACAAGCTACCCTAATCTACTTATTTTTGGTTTTAATGACAGTTTATAAGAGATAAGTAAAAACTAAGCTTAAGACTATGAAACTAAGAACTAACAGTATTAAACTAACATATTAAGCATTTATAAGCTGAAACTAACAAGAATAAGCAATTAATAAGCAAATTAAGCAGTTATTAAACTAAGAAATTAAGACAAAAAGCTAAATAAGAAACTTACTTGAGCCTTAGCTAAACAAAGGCGTTAATAAGCTCAAATGAGCAATCTACAAGCTCTGGCTTATCCAATGATAAGCCAGTTAAGAGTCCCATTGGAAGCTCTTCCATAGCTAGCATCACCTTACCCATAAGTCCATAGTCAATAGAAAGGGTTCTTAATTTTAATTTAGAGTTTCAGTTCTTACGTGACTATTTAAGCTCAATCCAAAAGCTTAAAGCCTTGTGAGAGCTTTAAGGAGCTTGTGAGAGAGCTTGTGACAAAAGGTGAAACATAAACATGAGAATTAAAAAGAGCTATGACAATTTATTAAGAAGAAACAGTTTCATTGACTGAAAAAAAAACTTGATTACATTATAGACGGAAAAATTTAAATGAAAATTACATTTACTTAAAACTTAAAACTTAAGCTAAATTACCTAAAAATCTAAAAGCTAAAAGCTAGAAAAGAAAAGATGGATCACTGTGTGTGTAGGATGAAGGGCTATTTATAGCCATCTTCTGAAGCTTCTAGTCCTCTTGGCAGTTACAACTCCTCTCATCATTGGCCCTTGATCATTTGCTAATCATTGGATGCTTCTTATCCACCGTTAGATCATTATTGAGCTCACACGGATTGCCAGCGTGGCAATCCGTGGTTTATAGCCTCTTGTGCTTTCTTTGTGAGTATAATTAGTGAAAATGACCATTTTCCTTGTGCTTCCTTACTTGCCCGTGTGTCACATCAAGTGGGTTTTGGCCAATAGGAATCCATGAATGACGTTTCTCCCTGCCAACGTGTACTTGAGCCCTTGAATTGTCCTTTTTGGCCCCCAATTGGTAAAAGCCCTTTGATTTTACCTTCGTGGTTAAAGGAAGGAGACGGGTGAATAGTGGTAAACCACTTTTCCCGCTTAATTTTAACTGAAGAGCGTGTTTGTATAAGTTTGACCCGGGCTTTGACCTTTTGACTTATAAAAAAGACTTGGGCCGGGTATTAGGGAATTTGGGCTTATGGGTAGAGGGTTTTGGATATGGATTTTAACAAATGTTAACTTCTGTTTTATAAATGTTAACGGGTGTTAACATTTAGGGATTAGGGACCACTTTTGTAGATTTTGGATTTTATGAGGAACTGAATTGTAACTTTAGGATTTTGTCCTTTAGTGACCTTGACTTTTGTTGACCAAGTTTTGACTGGAGGTTGACTTGATAGCATTCTTCCGGCTCTTTGTGTGCTCTTCCGTTCTTGTGTTCGTGTTTGCCCGGTTTTAACCGTTTTCTTATGGATTTTGCTTTATCCGTACCTGCATATATAAAACACAAAAACAAGCATATCTTTACCATTTTTATTATGTTTTTGGTCTTTATTGTGATTATTTTGATATAAAATGGATATGTGTTTTTACACATATCAAAATTCCCCAAACTAAGCGATTGCGTGTCCTCACGCAATATTACATGCCTTATAACCAAATACCTCAAAACTTCCCCAAACTAAACCTTTGAAAAGTAGCAAAGATTTTTGTGAAAAAAGTTAAGAGATCACAAGTTATAAAACACCCCTATCTCCCATTTTCTAAAACCTCTTTTTCATTTTTTTTTAATTTTTTTTAATTTTTTATTTTTATTTTTTATTTTTTTTATATTATTTTTCCTTTCATTATTTCTATAACTGTTAGGGATCATAGAACAAGATGCATTTCGAATCCGAGAATGCC